>JAGXCT010032648.1:0-10899 GCA_022495035.1 Philopotamus ludificatus
TTGTTATTTTATATTTCTTCTCTTCATTTACATTTGATTTTATATATTCTTTTTATCTTTTGATGCGTGATTGGCGACCTGGGTTAATCTGTAATACCAATCACGAATTGTTTTTTTGCGAAATAAATAAATATCTTTGAGGTAGTTGATGGTCTTGGCGACACTTCTCAAATAGACACTTCTTCAGAATATCGACTCATTTCTAGCACTTCTTTAGTGCTATTGTTGTTTGGTGTTATTAGCATTTATTTCAGTTTAATTAACGTATTTGTTTTAATTTATTTAAGAGTTTTAATATGAAATAGTTCTTGGTCTATTCAATTGAATCATCAGAAGTCATTGTGGTTAAGGAGCGAGCAGAATCGCTCCAATCGTCAAAGCTACCGAGGCCCCGAGCGCTGTCCGTTGCCGAAGCGCGAAGACAGGGCCGCGTCGCCGGTACGTGTCGCCCGCCGCCGAGGGGCGCTGCGCCCCGGGGCGCCCCCATCAATCAGATTCGCGGGCGGCGCCCCTTTTAACGCAAAAAAAACTCGGCCGTGTAACCAAACAACATTTACATAATAATTCATTCGTGGTGCCCTGCAGACGAATAAAATTACACGGGACACGCGGCTCCTCTGTGGGCCGCTAAATGATTTCGAGTTGGGGCCATTGTGCAATCGACGGCACAGCAGCGCGTCCGATGATTTATTTGGCCATTGTTGCGCTCGCAGGGTGTTTCCCTCAACGGTGTGCACGTGAGCTGTTGTAACTTGTGCTGTAATTATATCGTGGTTTTATGCTCAGGGATACCGCCGAACGCGATAAATTCAGACTAAATTATTAGTAGGCCTCGAGCCACACCACCATGAGTCATAATTTAGAATTAAAAAACAGTCTTCCGATGCTTTTAATTTGATTATTATGAAAGCGGAATAAGTCCGACTGCAGCGTAATTGCCTAATCAATTCACATTTTTTTCTCTTCGAAATAGTGACATATTTCACATTCAAAATCAATCAAAATTTAAGGTATGTTAGATATTAATATTATTTATTATCAGTGACGTAATTGTCTGAATATCTGTGACTTTTTTTTATTTTATCTTATCTCATTTGCATTGATAAAAATCGACGCCAATTTCATATCGATGTATTCATAATATTATTATTGTGATTTATCAGATGATATATTTTGGCATCGCGTGCGTGCGTACATTGCACACGTCGGGTCGGAGCCGCTCTCGGATTACACAGTGGCGCCAGTAGACACTTGCTCAAAAAATTATTTAATCCAATAATTGATCTATAAAAATTGTACATTATTACATAATTTAATTCCGATGTAATCTCTGTGCAATGTGGCATACTTCATGCCAATTACTTCTGATAAAATAATAAAATCGCAGAATTATGTTACTGATTACTGTAAAAAAGAAGAATTAACAAAGAAAACATGCATTTTTTTCTTTCGCGTCCTGTACAATGTGTCGAGTGCGAGTGAAACGTGCGAGTGGCACGTGCTGCGAGAGCTCAGCATTCAAGGACACATCGTCGAGAGCGTTGTTATTTACGCGTCATTTGATTGGTAAACAATCCAAAATATCGACGAAATTATGAAGCTTATCATGAATAACTATTTTTATTCTTCGAATAATGCATTTTTAAAAAAATGTCATGATATTGATGAAGAATTCATTCCAAAATTCTCCAATACCATCTTCCGTGACATCTAGAACATTGATTTGATTCCAACAATTGAGTCATAATTTTCTCAAAAAATCTAGCTTCAATCTTTTAATTCTTTCAACACTTGTAAATTTATGTGAATACTCTGGGACACAATTAATACAATTATAATTTATTGTCCAGCGAAAATACGTCAATTGACGTCCTGTCCCATGTGATATCAAAATAGTGACCGCAATTTATTTATGTATTTTATGTCCGCGAATGTATTAACCACTTTAACGCTATTCAGTATACCTACAATCTATTATAGTCAGCCCTCCTATAGCGTTTCCTCGAAATCACTGCTTTTTACAAAATTCCTTGTCAATCAAAGAGCATTGACCTTTATTTCGCTCGGCAATGTATTATAGATTTACGAAATGTCTAAATTTACCTTAAAAATATTAGAATTATATAGAAAACAGCAATTTGAAGGAAACGTTATAGAAGGGTTGGGTTTTTAGGTTACTCTTAGTTTATGACTAAACTAGTCGTATCTTTTTAATTTTAATCACAAGCCTTATACTTACTTCAAAAGACAATGACCTTTCAACAGTCTATAGTTTGAGAGCTTATTAAATAATAGAAAAGGCTAGCATTATTTTTTTATCAACAGTCATTCAATAAAAACAAATATTTATATGGAAGTTAATTTAAATTTAAGTTTAATATGTAAATTAATTATTCTACTATTTACTGTATAAAATCCTCCCTCGATTTACGCGATAAATACGTTCCACGTAAAATCACGCAAAATGGAGCTCATATAAAATCATGTGATGTGTTCCAAATTAAAAATGAAATGAAAAACCGCGGAAAAAAATATAGTGCTTAAAGTTAACTTAGCCATACCGATGGGGTATATTTCTCGAATAACTCTTTTAATAAAAATCATATCATTTTGTATTTGTCTAATAAAGTCTAAACAATAAATGTTATAAATAATTAATGACCTTTATTGTCGGCAATTGCGAAAAAAAAAGTGACGAACTTAACTTATGTAGCAACGGGTGCGATGTTTTTTCTGGCTCGCATCTGGTACGATATGCCAAGTGCAAGTGAAATCTATACTAGTGACACATGCCGCAAGAATTTGGCGGTCGGTCTACCGGTACTGTGTTCTCAGTCTGCGGTGAGATGAAAATCTAAAATACCGACCAAATTTTGAAGCATTCATAAATAACTATTCTTTTTCTTAGAATATTTTTTTTAAAAAGTCAAGATATTGATAAAGAGCCAAGATATTGCAATGCTTGGGGTCTATTTTACATAGTATATAGACCCCTTTCGGACGACGTGGTTAGTTTCGAGTCACGATTTAATAAAACTTGTCACTTGTCACGTCAGTCATCAGTGATTGACACCATAAATAAATTGCATCATCATCTCTATATATACATACAGTAAACCGTACACTCCTATAACGTTGTGCTTTTTTCCTATAACGTTGATCCCCAAAAAGCAGTCATTTGCGCTGGTTAACACGTAAAAATGTAAAAAAATTTAAAACGAAAATGTGATTTACTGATTTCCCTCAAATAAAAAAATAAATTGAAAAACCTTAACCCCTATAACGTAAGGGGGGCTTACTGTTCATAAGAACTAAAAAAAATAAACGCATAATATTTTCAAATTAAATTAAGTATTTTTTTATGAAAAAAAATAATGCCATTTTCCTAAAATATCTAAAATTTTATTAATTCTGAAAAAAGTTAAAGTTTTCTATTCTCTGGGATTGTATGAAGTGAACAAGAGGCCCAGCATGTGGTCCATTGGTCGAGTGGTGAATTACTGGTTCCGATACCGCGCGGTATTGGTTTCAAAATCGTACATCACCAAATCCGACAGCTCTCTAGATTGTTCTGCTGATGTTGAATCTTGGCCGGATAACGTCAAAATTATTCACCAAAAACGGTGGCGAGGGGTAGTGTCTATATCATAGCTTAACGTCTCCATTGTAATCGGAGCTAAACCGCAAGCCGTTAAATTTCAATCGACTAAATCCTGTAATATATATTTTTTATTATATAAATATTTTTTAAAATGATTAATAAATCATCTGTGATATTGTCCCGCAAAATGTTGTGAATACGCGTGATAAGAAACCATGTATGGAGGTTAGTAGGGTGTGGCAGCAGGTCACCCTTCCCTTCTGTATCCCCCCTTACCCGTCGGGAAGGTTAAGCGATGAATACAAAATTTTCAATTGTGTTCTGTCAACGCAGGATACTCTTGCGAATGTCAAGAGTGACGTCTGCCGATGTATTGTCGAATGAAAATTCGAAAAATGTATTAAAAATCGGTCGTATTGTATATATCCTATTACAGAATTTCAGATAGGTTCTGTAATGGTCGGGCAATGGAAGGATAATGGCAAGGTCATGAATAAAATAATAATTGAGTGGGTTCAGAATAAAAAAAAAACGTAAAGCCGTGTATTTTATTTATTTATTATGCGATACAGTCGTTGTTAAGTAATATAAGTATTTTTTATCCGCCGAAAAAAAACAATAGCAAATAAATATTGCAAAATTATTTCAGAGAGAATTGAATCTCTGATATTTTTTAAAGATATCGAATGACGTATTCCTAATGAAAACTATTTTCATATGAAAATAATATATTTACATACGTATTTTACATTATTTACAATTCTCAATTTTAGAGATCAAGAGGTGACGCTCCGAATTGCGGAAAATAGTGAAAGAATCAGCGACCTAGTAATTGATATCAAGGATCAGGTTGTGCAGATCAAGTCCGCACCATTAAGTTTATTTTGATTTAACTTGATGAATCACCTGATGTAGCCTCATTCTAGTATTAATGTTCACTTTGGTTTATTTTTAAGACTTTTTATTTTGTTCTGTCCCTGAAACAATTACGAAGATCGCAGATATTTTAGAAAAAAATAATATGAGTTTTGTGGAAGGATTACGATTTTTTAAGCAGTTATATGTTAAAAAAGATACAGTTCATCATATATTTATTTTCTATACAAATGTTTTATGACTTTCTAAAGGAACTTAACTGAGGAGATGAATAATCTGAAGAGCTTAATTTTTTTTAATGTTTTATATAGATATGATAAAACAATATTGTTGTTTTTACCACTATCTCTTCATGTTAAACCTTTGTTTTCGATGTTATTAGTGATTTTAAAGGGCAGGATTTTCTCTGTTGACTTTTTGTTTTTTCATAATGTGCCATAAATTTTCGATGGGGCTTAAATTAGAGCTAAAACCTGACCATGGCAATGTTGATATATTAAGTTTTTTTATTAAATCTTTGAGATATTAGTTATTTTTTTCCCTAAACTAAAGCAAATGGGTAAAAAAACAATACAATTTTAACCCGATGGCGTAGTGCAGAATCGTCCTGAAAATGCAGTAGTTATTAGATATGTGTTGTTCTACGGATGGAAGATGGTTCTCATTAAAGATTCTTTTATCAAACTTTTGCATTAACGGTTTCATCGACGAACTCTTTCTGGTAAGAAAAGCATCTCCAAATCATTTTTCCTGCTGGATGCTCCAGCGTTAGTCTGACGAATTTTTCGTCAAACCTGTTTTACTCCTTACATACTAAATGCTATCCGAACATAATAAGTTAAATTTGCTTTTATCCGAGAAGATCATTTTCCTCCAGTCATCTTAAGTTCAGGTCCGTTCTTTAAAGACCATTTTCTGAAGCAGTCATCTTCCTGTTCCTGTCCTGTTCCTGTTTGCGTTCTACAAACCCAGGTTTTTAGAATTTCTTTACACATTGCAGATTAACTTAACCTCACATCACAAATGCTGAATTTTTGTGCGGATTTTTATTTCCTTATACAAAGTCATAATTTTCGTTCTGTCAAGTGGGTTATTTTTTTTATTTTTCATTGTAGCTAACACTATATAACAATATACACAACTACTTCTAGTAAAGTAGTTTATTTAACCAATAATTTACGTATAAAAAATCGAACCCCTTCCTCTCTGATCACAATTTTTTTTTTCTCCTGAGTAGATTTTAATGACCGTTACTGTAATACAAATATCATAAAATTTAAAAATAGCTAGAGAACTAGCAATGTAAGGTTAAACAATGTTACAATGCTTAAAACATCGTCATCAGCTTGTTGTTAATGGTTAAGTAAAAGATCTTTCAGAACTTTTAAGAAATGAAATTTTGTAATAATATAATGTTGTATTTTCCCGAACTCAGCTTTGAAGAGGAGATTTAGTTCGGAATTAATTTATATCGTCTGTTTCCTGAAAATAATCCTGATGATTGTCAAGACAAATTTTCAGAGATAAAAATAATTCTGTAGTAAAAGATATGTTTAACGAGAAATCCATCATAGAGTTTTAATCCAATGTGGGATTCCTACCGAAAAGTAACAGAAAAAGCTATTCGCATATTACCTCTATTCGTGTCAACATATCTTTGGGAGTCAGGAATTTAAATCAAAACCACGAAATATACTGGACGCTGAAAATGAGCTTCTGCCCTTTCAAGCATTCCTTCTCGTATTCTATCAGGTTGTTCGGAAAATAATTTCGTTTTTTTTATGAAAATGAAAGAAGATTTTCTTATAATGTATTAATATTTTATTGAATTATATAGTGTCCATTTTGATCCAATACCTTTTGCCATTTTTCTGGTAGAGGCATGATTCCACGCTCATAAATTTTTTGTTCTTTGCTGGCAAATAACTGATCCAAGTGGTTTTTAAACTCCTCATTTGAAGAAAAGGTTTTACCGTCTAAAAAAAATGTAGAGACCGGGACAAATAATAATCAGAAGGTGATGGATCTAAAGAATATGGTGGGGGTGGTAGTATATCCCATTCAAGCTCGGTAGAAGCTCAAAAAAATTATACCTTCGAAATCCCACTATACAGATAGCATCACTATTTTTTTTATGAATATCGGCTTTCGAAGTGCTCTGAGCCGGTTCATCTTTTTTACACCATAATCTCGTGCGTTTGACATTGTTGTAGACGACCCATTTCTTGTCCCCAGTGATGATGCACTTCAAAAATGGATCATTTTCTTGACGCTTGAGAAGTAAATCATAGACGTCAACGCGTTGGCATAATTTTTTTCCGTAAAGACATGAGGAACCCATATGTCAAGCTTTGAGATTAAACCTAGATGTTTCAGATGATCATGAACGGTGGAATTCGAGAAATTTAATCTCTCAGCGATCTCATGAGTTGTTATTCGCCGGTTTGCATCAATTAATGCCTTTATTCTATCTCCATCAGCTCCAACTGGCCTTCTAGAATGTGGTGCATCTTCAGCATCAAAATTTTGTAGACCAGTTTTGGCAATTCTGGCGTCAATACATCTTCTCCATACACATCGATTACCTTTTTTTTTATATATTTGTTGAGATAGACTCTTGGGTAAGGGGGGATTATGTTCTAAACATTGGTGAAATGGAGCAAAGATTGTTTTAAAATCCTGCTTTAGACACCGTTTATTTATATGGTTTATTCATCACCAATCGAATATCCAGTGTTAAGTACAGCGGAGCTCGCTCGATAATTGGATGGGTGTCGACCCATCGACCGGCAATTTGTACCCATTCGGTTAAACTGTAATCCCCATAACACGGTTAGACGAAAAACTATTTATTTCTTAGAGAAATCGACTCGGAAAATTCGAGTTTTCCCCGAGGGGAGCGGTTAATAGAGTGCAAACCGCGAAAATGCTCAACAGAACTTGCAACATCAATTCGACGACTCGTGCGATCAAGACTAGCGCCGTAGTAAGAAACCTATAAAAATTAATGGGGCCTTTAATGGTTTTTCGATAATGCCGACGGCGAATTCAATATAAAAATTAGTATAGCGTCTGAAAATGTTTTTCGGTGCGATTCAGCGCCGGGGTATTCGGCACTCGGAGCCAAATGCGAATCGGCGACACTTAAAAATTCGATTAGATGATTTTAAATATTTTCATAATGGCCGAATAAACTGTTTTATTTTTTCGCGAATTTTATTTTAAATTTTCCTCATTCGGCCGTTAAGAACTCGAGGCGTCGAGCTTTATTCTAAGCACGTACCGTGTATGGGGGCTAGTGTGTGCCGGCAGTAAATAATAGTCTTAGTGTGTACAAGTTTTAGGGCTTGAGTATTAGAATAATTCGGAATTATTATATGCTTGGTAGAGACTAAACGCTTTGACGACACTACTTGAATTTGGTTAACCCTCTTCTTACTTCCACATCCGCGCGTAATGCCCCGAGATGGGGTGTCTGACGTTAGGGTTAAAAATAAAAATTAAATATTAATTAAATAAATCGCATTGTATTTATATAAAGTGTTTGATCGAAATTCGCATTATTTCTACATTTGAATGAACCATTGTGTTATTATTTCGAACCGTCAAAAATTTGCGGCAAGACTGAGCCATGGCCGTCAAAATAGACACACTCGACCTTTGCTTTACAATATAAAGGTTATCCGATAGGGTCCCATTTAACCTCAAATAAGGTCGGGCCGAAAAATATACATACTTAAACGTCTGCCAACTTTCGACAATAACTTGAATAATGCGAATTAAATAGAGCAAAAATTCGGGCGATAATTCGTCGACGCAGGTCGCATTTCGAATCGCGCTGCTTAATGACGATGAAAGATTTAATATTGTTTTCGCCGAAAAATATGTATACGTTTTTTCTTGAATCGCAGGAATCTGAGCAAAAAGTCCGATTCTTTTTATTAACGGCGGAGAAAGGAGAGGAAAATAAGAAAAAGGGGACCCCGGTCTACTACCCCCAACGGCAGGTGTGGTGTGAAACTTTGGAGATTTTCCCTTTATTTATCCAGTCGAAACTAAGTTTTAAGCGAAATCGAGTCAGAAGTGAGAGGAAATCAGCCATTTCCGAACGAGGAAATTAAATTTTGGCCTTTCCGGATTTTCTTGCAAGACTTTTTCGAAAGTTGAATATATGAAGTCTGCTATGGTGATTTTAAGTGAAGCGTGTCCAGAAGCCGTTTTATTTATTATTGAATATTTATTATGAATTAAGCTGAAAAAAAATGATATATATAGATTTTTTTAAAATGAACAATTGTTTCATTTTTCGTTCAATGATGTTAATTTTTTAATAAAGATATGTTTACTATGTGTTCATGATATGCAACTCTAATCACTGAAAATCTTATTAGTAAATGCCAGAGCTTAATGTATGAGCTAAAATTAAAAATTTACTGTTTTAGAAATTGTCTAATTGAATCTAGTAATAAATAGTCATGAGAAAACTTTTAAGCTAAAGCTGTAATTATTATCATGACAAGGCAAATTTACTAACATGTAATAATTCAATTGTACAAACAAAGCGGTTTATCTTTTTTCCCGTAAATTTTCAGTAAAAACAATTTGTTATTTTTTGTCAAGAAAGTCATAAGGAAATAAACACGACTGCCTAAAATATACTTATGATCATATTAGAGATCATAATTATTTAATTCCTTAAATCTTCTCCTTCTTCTCGTGTCGTATCCGCTTATGGACGTTGGCAATATTGTTTACGATGTTGGATTTTTTTATTTTATTTAATATTATTACTCGTCTGATAACGAGATGATAGTTCTTTCAAACTACTACCATAGGTTCTTCAGCCAGGACGTCTTGGGATCTTAAGTATTACATGCCCACCTTTGATTTGTAGTTTTCAGCATTTTTTGCAGAGACTTACTAAAATCGAAATAAAACTTGAAGAGGCCTCTATTCTGCCTCTCAATAATTCTGTATAAGAATGAATATAGGTAAAACAATATTTGATAAGCCGATTTCAGAAGAGAGAATCACTATAAAGGAAGTACTGGAATATGCTTACCTCGCTCAGACTATTCAGCTAAGGCGAGAGATATGTTACAAGAGTCAAGTAGCAAAGAAGAATAATACTGGGATGAACAAAAGTATCAACTAATGTGTTCTTATAATATTGACCTAAGGCGCCGAAACGCATCCACTCCGTATATTGTATACCATCTTATCAATCTCAGAGTTCGAGTTTGATTTTCGGAGTTCATCTGATCTCAGTTTTAGTTCAGACTGCAGCCTATATTCGTAAATTTCGAAACTTTAAGTACGTGGCTAGAAGACTCGAAGATACCTCTAAGATAAATATGTTGTCGTCTTAACTACTGGAGATACTTATCCCTAATTGTATCTATATATTTATAGACTAAAAAACAAATCGGTATGTCTTAGTTTGGATTTCGAAAGGATTTTATTATCTTTATAACAAAATGTTTGTGACTGTAAAAGAATTATTCGAGAAAAGTCAAAAACTTAGTGTACCCCACAATATACCCCATCGGCACGGCATGTTTTAAATTTATCCGGATGAAAATAATCTTTATGTATATGATTTGAATCAAGCTCTGAAAATGATAATATTCAGATGCTATGTTCTCTCTGTCCTTCTGTACAGAGTAGAAACGTAAACTTAAATTAAAAATTTGTTGGTTTAGAAAATGTTAGCATACTACACTTGGTAGATAGAATAAAAGCGTTAAGACAAAGACGTGAATGAACAAAGACCATGATATTTTAAAAACCATCAAATTAAGAAAACTCAGTTACTTCAGTCATATAATACGACATCCCGAAACATCTCAAATATTTTTTGGGGTGAGATTCAAGGAAGATCAAGAATGTTCTGACTGAAGAATCTACGAGAATGGTTTGGGGGAGATATCACTTCCTTGTTCAGGGCAGCTATGGATAGGAAAAAAGTATCCATGATCGCCAACGTCCCTTAGTGGACACAGCACGAAAAAAGAAGAAGAATTGCTTGCTGAATGCTTCATATTTATATCAGTTTAATTCATTGTTTGTCTTAAATGATAGTTTTTTGTTAATAATTGTTTTCTTTTATAGTCAATGTAACTATTATTTTTTCTGCATACAGCATTAGATGCATCAGCTATGCTTGATCAATATTTTATATCAATTGTTTAAAAAGTAATTTTGACGATTTTCTTATAGTGAATAAATATTTTATAGAATTAAGTCTTGTCCATTATGGTCCAATACCTTTTGCCATCTTTCTGGCAGTAGCATGATCCCACGCTCATATTTTTTTTGTTTCAATCACTTTTCCCACCGACCTCCCACGTTGAAGTCCACAAGATCAACTCCGTTTGGGTCGACTTGCTTCGTCAACATGAACGCCACGGGGCGTTATCTAC
>JAGXCT010032649.1:0-41959 GCA_022495035.1 Philopotamus ludificatus
TATTATTTATTCTTATTTATTCTGATTTTATTATTATTTATTCTTATTTTTTTCTATTCCTTTTGTTGTTGTTGTGTATAGAAATCTGTTCTCATATGTGTTATTATTTAACAGACTTAAATATATACATTTGTGGAAAAAATTTTCATAAATGAATATTTGTACTTTGTACTGAATATTTTCGCGCCCCCCGCGAGGAATCCTGCGACCCCCTAGAGAGCCGCGGCCCATAATTTGGGAAGCACTAGTGTAAAGGTTTATGGGTAACAGGGTTATGATGATCATTATGATTATTAAACGAGGTATCATATTTTTAAATAATGCAGTGAGAAGATAAAGGAATATTATTTAAATATTTAATGAGACTTGAAAAAAATATTAGCGTTATCCGAGACAAATATTTTATGAATCAAAATTGTTATTATATTTTAATTCCAGATAACCTATTGCGCAGGACATTATGGAATTATGTTCAACACTAACCGAGAATTATTGAGAAACTATCATGCAGAACGACGGTATGTATTATTTTATATATTACTAATAATTTCGTTTTTTTTAATAAAAAATAATCTCTATTCAGTTTATCGTTTGTACATGTATGAATATTAATGAATGCATTGAAATCAAGAGACATGGAGAGGAAATTACATTTCATCCGAGTTAATATCTGCGACTGCAGCTAATTTCAGCATCTGTACCGCATGTAGCAAAGGAAATGAAATACGCATCAAAAGAGGATTCGATAAAAGTGAACATTTTCCTTACTTTGAAATCAATAAACTCATTTAGGGCGCTTTTCCGCCATACTCGAATACGTATGACCCGCCCCACCGAAACTTCCCACCGAATATCCATGCCATTAAAGTCGAGATGAAATAATATTTACCCAGCCTACCAGTCTTAAGTTAACTTTAATTGGAAGCACTCGAAGCCCTAAGAACATGTGGTGTTCGCGTATAGAAAATCCGAAATTGAAACCCACCCCCACCACACTGCCGTTTATAATTACTTCACTTTCCCAAAGAGTCTGTGGGTAACAATGGATGTTTTCGCAAGTGCACATAGATGAATTTAATTTAAATACTTTGATAATATTGTGATTCCATACAAATGTGGAATACGTGATCAATAAATTGGTCTAATTGTGGGAAACCGTGCATATTGTTTTCAGCACGCAGAAATGTTTTAATATTTACGTTCAATGCATGGATATGAGATTTTTGCATGATACGTGTGTAATTTAATGAATCTGCTGAAACAGAATCTACCACGTCACGCATTCGTCGGGCATATCAAGTTACAGTTGGTACCGGTGGGATTCGAACCGCGACTAAGTGGGTTATGCCCAAGTAACATATTTCCAAGGAAGAGTTATGAAATTATTACGTGATATTCCACAGAGATTCAATGGAAGAATCATCGATGAAATATTGTATGTGGATACTTTAATACGGTGGAACTCCGTTCAATCGTCCTTTTTTAGAAAGTCCTGTAAAAAACGCTAGATTACGTACAAAAAATAGTGCGAAAAAATCATGATGAAAGTGGGCGCCTGAAATAATATCCTAAAAAAATAGTGGGAAGCACACGAGGCGCTAATCCTTACGTACTTACGGGATCGGCCATGACCTAATGTCACTCGGTTGGTGAACATATTTGTCCTTAACGAAACTTGTCGACTAATAACAGGATGCCTATAACCGACACAGATTTCAAAAGTAGACGTCTTGGTAGGAATTTCACTGCCTTATATAAGAAGAGCCGTGACAACTGAGGTTTAGCGGACCTGCCAAACAGAAGATATAAGACACCTTATGTTTGGACTGAAACCAACTTTCACAAGACTCAAATCAAGAGCCAGTTTTGCCAGAGCAAAAAACTGTACTTGCTAACACAAGTGCTGCGGAACAAGTCAAGAAGTGGAGGGAACAACCCAAGTGCGTGTAATTCGGCCTGCTTCCAGCAGGCGTGGAAGACAAGTGGAAGATACTCAACGGACTCTGAAGAGGATTCGCAAGAACTGATCCTGGGTAAACATTGGAGAAGTATGGCTACTCAAATCAACCTTCTACCTATGATTGCGTAGATGTGCAGATCGTTGAGCACAGATGTGGGTTAACTTCGCCCTTCTGAGATCTGACCCGCATAAGAAGACCCTAGCAAATCGAAAAAGCAACCATCTAAACCTTGGTTACTTGGAAGAGACCCGCATCAGGGTCTTCTTTTATTCGTTCATATATATTATATTGCTCTATCATCACAATTTAGTACTGTTTTATATCGCATATGATCTACCAGTGGTGGACTGTCTGACTGTCCCAGACTTTTGGGTCAGTCAATTCCTGACTGACTACGCTGATACTACTACTGATTTTTCTTCGCATCGATTTTCGGAGAGTTGTGCAAAGCTATTTTTCTTTTCCCTTCTTGCTTTTCATAAAACAATTTTAGTTTAATTTATAGAATCTCGCGTTTCAGGAAAAAAAGTGCATTTGTTGCACTGATAATACCGGCCCTAAGCTAGTATATACATAGTAAATGGATGGTAAGGAGTGAAACTGTGTCGGATTGGTCTGACACAGATTCATCCTGGATACAAAAGACTGTCTGACTGTCAGCAGAGTCTTGCCACTCTGATGATAGATGTGACCGGGATATCTCTATATAGTCTGGACAGCTCCTCGTTGCGTCGGACACATTACCCGTTAACGAATACAGCTTCTAATATCCATCTCAGAATCCTACTCTTTAGGATATACAATTGTCGCTCATTTTGGTTTGTCAGACACATATGTCAGGACGGGCCTGATGATGGTCCAGTACAGCTTGACTTTGGTATTACTTAAGAGGAATTTCGACCGTAGATGCTTCATATATTCAGATGTAACATGCATTAAATTACATTGATCGATTATTGTGTAAGCTTTAATTAAGATTGTTGTGTTTCAGATTCGATCTTCATTATTATACTTGTGGCGGTTGTCAAGTGTTTTTATCTGTGGATACTCGAGGACAGCACGAAGGAGGAGCTGCGCCCAAGGATGATATCAATGCAACGCCACTCGAAAAACTGATACATTCGAAGTAGAATTTAATATATTTATTAGTTTTAATTTATAGGGAGCATAATTTGCATAGTAAATTATAGTTAATTACGATTGTAAAGTTCGATCCCTTTCTGGAAGTGTTTTTCGAAAAAGATTATGGATTTTTGCCCTTTTATGAAAGATTCATTGATTTGAAAAGATAGGTCTACAAAAACTGTGAATTATAGGAGATAAAAGTTTTTTAACAGATTCCATAAAGGTTTTCAGCAGATAGATGCCAAATTTTAAGGGTTTACTTGATCGATTCTTTTATTACGTACAATACAATACTTTTTTATGTTGATAAAAACATTTTTAAAGAAAAAATATTCGCGACTGGTCGATGATGCGCTAGAGTTGATTGCATAATTATGCGACTCACCAGTAAGACGCAATGTCTTTAAATAATCCAATTTAAGTTACCGAAAATATAATTAAGTTAGAGATATTCTCATTTCTTATGATTGTACCTATTTTTAACTCATATACACTCAACAATTTAAGAACCCCTCACGATGACAGCCAAATTATTAATTTGTATAGAATTTTTCAGGTAGATTAAGATACATTTAGTATCTTTCTGTTTCATGACGGTAACGTTTGTGCGTTTAGAAATCTATAGCATTTTTAAAAAGTATCGCTAGTTTTCCATGCCTTATATAAAAGTGAATCATAGATAAGTTTTATATTATATATAGCCAGTGGCGGCTCATGGTTAAAATATTTGGAGATGTTGGGGAATATTAGAAATTAAAAAGTATGTTTTGTTAATATTTTATTTAAAATATAAAAAAAATAAGGTGAGGTAAAAATACTAACTAAATGACAAGCAGCAGGTGGTTTGAAGAAGCTGTGTCAATATGACTGCACCGAGTCGTAGCGCGACACGGCGTTTAGCAGAGAGACAACCCCCCCCCCCGCACTTCGCTACCGGCCCGCATCCGTATAAGACTCTGGTAGCGCTGACAAGCTGGCAGCTACACCTCGCAGACTAACACTGCCGGCGTAGGCGGTAAAACATATATTTTTCCTTAATTTGCTTGGGGGTGCTGCAGCTACGCAGTGTATATGGACAAGCTGTATATAACACATATTTGGACAAAAGAAAGTCACCCTTTTATTTAATTTTTATTTGTCTTAAAATACTTATTTTGGACTTTGACAAATCGAGTTGTAAATATTTTACCTAAAGTGTTACTTATTTAAATTTTAAAATTTATTTAATTTTGATTGATTTATAAGAATTGTGTCAATATCTTACCATTCGTTAAATGTAGTAGCAATACAATAACTTCCTTTCTCTTTTTCAGTAAAATCAATTAGTTTAATTTAATACACAGAATGTTCGATATACTTTTCTTCATGAAATACCACAGTAATGAAAGCAGCTCTATTGTTAATGATCATACTTTTCAAAAATTAGTTAAATACCAACACTAGAAGTACGCTATGTGTATTGTGATTGTGTATAATTTAAGAAGAATTCAACCTGTCCTATTAACCAGTGATTGTAGTATACGATAGCTGTATAACAATATGTTCTTTTGGTAAAAAATTGTCATTCCAAGGTAGCTAAGTATTTTTTTTTACTTAAAACATTCGTTTCCTTCCTATTCTCTGGGTATAAATTCAATCTCCCTATTAAATATGTTGCATAATAGGCTCGCTTTTAATTAATATTCTAGGAATATTTAATAGTTGATTAGATAAATAAGGTTGTTGTGTGTTATGTTAATAAGTTCTTCTTTGGTTTTGCAGGTGGCAAGAGGCCATAGTCACGTGGACCGGCCAAACTCCTTACGTCGGAGAAACTGCGGCTAATTAGTATGCACACCGTCCTCGTTAAATTGCTCAGGAAGCTGGGTTGACCTCAATTTGGTTTATCCCGGTCGACCCCAATGACCCATGGACACAAATGGATATATCAATTAGCGGCAGTAGCTTAATTAAACACAATCGACGCCAATCCGGCGATTGTTTAAAAATTTCCGCGACGCATTATAAAGCTTCGCGCCGGAAATGAGCTTTTTTCATTGCACAAAAAGCTTACCGAACCTAAAATGTCGCATGAATAAAAAAATATTACGTTTCGACGTCCGCTCGGAAAACCCACGACGTCACGGAACTTTCAGTATTTTTCATCAAAGGAACACGACAAAAATGAAGGGAGCTGTTTTTGACTACGATAATGTTTCCGCGTGGATGCCCTCGAAGTCTAAAGAAAAAGAGAGAGGGAGAGAGATGCTGGAGCAGAAAAAAAAACTTGTTTGATGAAATCAAATTTATTACTTCCTGGATGTATAGATACTTAGATATTTTAAATTAGGTTGGAGATGAATATCAAATCCATAAAAAATAATGTTCAGATACGTAAACCTGCTTGCTAAAAAAATATAAATATTAATAATAGGACTCTCTGTCATATTTTTTGAGATAGATATACACTACATATTTGTGATTAGAAATAAATTATATATGTTTGTTGAATCGCTTATTCAGATATATATTTTGTGGAAATAAAATTCATTCTAGGAAAATTGTATTGTCTTTGAAATGAATTTTTCAATTTTTCTCTTCATGATAAATGATATGTCATGTTTTAATCCTGGAGAATCATTTATTGCAGCGGTAATACTTTCCAGGCGCGGGTCCATAAGCCGTGGTCTGTTATGATCCCTGTCAGAGTGACCTCAGCCAGGATATTATACCAACCTTCTCTGTCTCTTGACCGCACGTACCACAAATCCGGATGTGTCATGTGTAGGTTATTCGACATGTCGGTCACGAAAGGACTAAGTCAAGAAACTACTCAGCACAACAGCAAACAATGAATGCAAAGGAACTATTAATACAATATAAACTAAGATGATATATTCTTATTATCAAATATATATAAAAAAAAATAATACTCATTTAATAAAATACACCCAATGTATCATCTAATTTCATTGATGATTTTTGATGTTTATATTTAAAGTATATTATATGATTTTATAAATCAGGAGTATCAACTATGCAGTCGGTCCACTTTTTATTAAATATGCTATTAATTTATTAATGAAACTGTTCAGTTATATCCATTTTATAAATAAATCCATTAAATAAATTACATTTTATTCAGTATGATAATATATTCAGTATGCTAGATTGCAATTTATTATTTATTTAAACATACCAAGCTGATCAAACAGAGTATGTGGATTAATTACATTAATAATTGCTTATTGACAACTTACATGGTGATAGTAGTTCGATTACTTCAATGGAATTAGCTCTCTAAAATACTTGAATAATTTAAAATCTAGAATATCATCTTTATTCTTTGGTCGGCACCCTCATGTCTGAGGATCGTGATCATTCTCGTTCCGAAAGTTCTTAATTTTGTCTGTCCAGGATTCTCTGCATTCTGCATCCCGATTCGCAGCTACTACGGTGTACGTAGTTTAGAATATCATCTAAACGGAGTTTTATTTATTTATTTGTACGATTAATGAATGGCATAATCGAAAGATTCTAAATCGCTATTCACCAATATAAAGATTCGATTAAGGTTCTAAAGATGAAAGGAGATTTTCTCACACTAATATTCCCCCCAGTGTCAAACCACGACACTGGTTAATTTTAATATTATTATTGATGAATTGCATTAAATTAATTAATCTCAATGCGCGAAACTACCTAAATACATATTTTTATAAAACATGTGGAGGTAATGGGTCTCCTCCAATTACATACCTCCTAGCCAGTGTCTACCTTATCTTCCTTGTAGTTCTCCAATTCTTATTTTGAAAAAGCTTTCCGATTTTAAAGTGATTTTTTGGTTTAAGAGTAAATATTTTCGAAATATAGCTCGAAATAAAATTATGCGCTATGGACATTAAGAGAAAGTAATAGGAAGGAATCTGGGGAATATGAAGGGTGCGGTAGAAATTTTGAGTTTAACTCCTACATTTTTATTGGGTTATTATTGCTCTATGAGGGCGTCCTTTATCAGGTTGAAGAATTATTCCTTTGCTGTTTAACGAAATTAGACGTTTGATTTTTATATTCTCGTGTAATTTTTTAAACTGATGACAGTAAACATCCTCAGTAATTATTTCACCCGGTTTCGTCGCAAATCATCAAACGCACAAGAGAAATTTAAGAGTGATAAACCAGACTTAGGGGTCGAAAGGGAAGTTTGATTCAGAAAGAGTCATTCCCATTTCGACTTATGTAAACGATCCATTTCTCATTTTCAGTTGCAAATTGGTGTAAAAATAGTCGAATACTTTGTCTCGATAATAAAGTGTTTCTCCACTTTTTTTGTTATTTTCGGAGAGTACGTAGGGTGTCCAAACTCCCACTGTGACTGTAAGGATCTTAAGAAAATTATAATTCTCGGCCATAATTCCTCGATGGCTAATTGAGAATCGCACTGAATATGTCATTATCCAATTTAAAAGGTGGTCCTGATTAAAGTAGATCTCTTAGATTTCCATTACTGATTTAAACCGCTGAAACCTAAATTCATATCTGCGTGTAAACCTGAATTTAATCTGCATTTATTTAGTGGCTTTGCTGGTTGCCCTTTAAAAAAACAATAGCATACTATGTCTGAAGTGACCTCCGTCAATTTTTGGTTTCGACATGTTACCCTTACAATTAATATATACTTTATTACTCATAAATAATGTTGAACAACAATTCTAAGCAAAAAAATGCATAGACTTAAATTTTATTATCGTGCCTGGACACAAATTGAACTCGAAGATTAGGTTATAAAATACGCGATTTCTTTTGGGTCCCCCTATTTTTTTTAATAGTTTTGTAGTAGCAAAAGAGATGACAATAGACAAAGCCAAATCAGGAGAATATAGGAGTTGCTTTAAACTATTACAATTGAGTTTTAATAAAAACGTGAACAAATAAATTATATACTGCGTAAGAATACGATAAAACTTATGACTAAATCTTAGTAATTCACAAATATCATTACAGAACAGAATGTCAGAGTGAGTCAAAATGAGAATAAAACAAGATTAGTTATTTCTATAAACTCCGATAACATTGAATAGATGATCGATAGAATTCTTGAATATATATCGACGCTGGAAAGCTTCACGGAAAAAATAAAACGTAGTACCATAGTTTAGATTTTTTTTGTATATTTTCGAGTGGAATACAAGTATTAATAAAATGTTGCATATAATATCAGATATATGTATGACTTATTAATTAACTGAGTACTTCGAACACTACGTAATGCAGTAAGTCACGTGATGAACGATCGGCAATACTCATTCGCCAGTACGTGTTTTTAATTTTCATGCATATTTCTGTTTATCGGCAACGTGAACACAAATTAATGTCCGCAGTACAAAACAAATTGTTGCTATTATGATAACAAATGATTTCGCACTGCAGCGACACCGGCGATGGACCTCCTCGTTGCCAAAATCCCAAAAAAGGGGACCCCGTAACTAAAGTGGGGGAGAGATCGAGGGGGCAGTGTGTGCACCACAGTGCCGAAACTCTATTTGTTTTAATGACCATGGCCGATTTCAAATGCCGATTGCAATTCGGACCTCCGAATTGATGTGGACCATTATCCGGTTCCGGGCACCATCACGTGATCAATCGCTATTTGGCCATATTGAAAAATTAAACTGATTGCTTGTCCGGTCGAGAGCTGCAATCAATTACTGTAATAATTGAAATAATGTGAAATATGTAAATTACATTATCTAAAAAATTGAAAAATAACAATACATAACAACATTAATAAATTTATTAAATTTATGTCATGAACGTATTTAAATATTCATAATAATATTTAATAGATATTTTTGTGGATGCGAGACAATTGCGTTTAGAAATATATCAAATTACAAGATTGCATTGCACTGCTCTCTCCAAAAAAGATCTCATAACTAATTTAAAACTACTTTATTTATCTTTAAACTAACAGTAATTATTTATCTTAGGAATCTATTGTATTAGATTATTCGAAAGATTTAGACAAGTACCCGTCATAGCTTGGAGGTAATTAGAATCAAATTATGATTATTAAAGTTAATTGCCAATAAGCGCAGATAGTATTCAGATGGGTGACCATTCTAAAGAATTCTGAATGACGCTGGTCAACAAGGGGGTGGGTTGGAGGGTCGACAATGACGACCTTCATTTTCACAAAAAATGAATTGTCAAAAATATAAGCTGGAAAGCGGGCAGCAGCGCTTTTCAGTATAAAAGTTCTGCGGTGCAGAAGGCAACAGGAAACCACTGCACTATATATTCCCATGAAAACCATGTCCATGGTCCTCCATAAGAAATCATGCACATGGTCACGATCCTCAGAAATGAGGGAAAGTGGATTAATATCATATATAAATAAAATAAAATAATAATATTTATAAAATAAATATGTAACCGCTTCACGACTCAAAAAAAAAAAATTCGAAAGATCTCAATCTGCGATTAATTTTCCTGCTGAATAATAGCTTTATTAATTAAAATTATTCTAAATCACTAACAATAAAATATACACTTGTGGTAGATTGATTTCACGCTTCCTAATTATACGAACTTTATTGTTTTAACCCAGGCTCGAAAACCAGGCCCGTTGTCTGAAGGGGGTCTCTCAGAGACCCCAAGCGTTTTAATCAATACCTTAACATTTTTTTTTTGTTGTCTACCATAGACAAAAATAAGCGCAATTCACCCATATAGATTCAATAAAGATTCTTTAGATGCAAGGGGAATAAGTGTCTCACACTAATACTCCTCATAGTGTCAAATCATGACACTGATTAATTTTAATATTATTTCAGTTGGATTATTAAATGAATAAAAATAACTATTCATCATAAGCTTGGTTATTTGGTTGATATTTTTTTTTTTAACTAATCAATACTTAAGACGCGTAAATGACATTCGCACTCGGCGATGTTTCGACGCAGACTCTCTAAGAAAAAATATCGCGCCCGTAAGAATAGAAGCGTAAATTGTTTTTATTTTTTTCCACAATTACTGACATTATATTAACTACAAATATTTACCATATTTATTTTTTAGACTTTTTTAGACAAATACCAAAAGTTTGTAAAATTTAGAATTTATATTATAAGAGTTATTCGAGAAAAATAAAACACCTGGGGTCTCCATCGGCACGGCTAGGTTAATATGCCTAACATTTATTGGCTTAAATTAAATAAATGCGGGTATAGCCAATCACTGTTTTACATTCTGACCTTTAAATATTATCGAACCACCTGATTGGTTATAATAAATTGATATCAGCCAATAAACATGCATATGATTTTACAATCGATCCGCCATGTTATTTGTGTAATTGATAATCTGATTGGTCAAGAAAATTAACCTACAATAATCTTTGTGCTATATCAAATTTTATGGATCCGCCATCTTGTTTGGAGGTGTAATACTGAACGCTGATTGGCCAAGTAATTTGGCATCAGCCAATAATCATGCATTTAATTGTATAATCAATCCAGCGAACTGTTTAAAAATTAAATAATACGGAATACTGATTAGTTTAGTAATAACAAATATTGTTATTTTTCCAATTTATCAGTAATCCAATATCTAATCATTATAAATATGTTTTTAAACACATTAATTTCTCATCTCACGTTTCAATACAATCGAGAAATCCATACTGAATTGCACACATGCAATTTATATGAGTAGCAATTTTTTATTGGATAGCGAATAATTTTTATGTATGCAAGCTCTTAAATTAATGTACGTATTTAATCGTTAAACTATATTAATTGAAGAAGTACTTCATAACTTTTTACGTTTCGGACGTTTAGTAGACTCTTAAATTTAATAGATTATTTAAAAAAACTGTATAAAATTTATTTATTATATTTTTATTAATAATTGAAAACTTTCCATAAAGATTTATTAAGGTAGTGTCGATCAAAAGAAAAGTTTTTGGACTCGATCCTCAGTAAAAAACATTTTCATAGACAGGACTCGTCTGATGCCGTCAAGATTTAATACATGGATGAATATTTTACAGAAAAAAATGTTTCATTAAATATTTAGATGTTGAAAAACAAGAGGTTGGCGACATTGAGTGATATACGTTAAAAATGGTATTCAGATATAAAACTTTTTGAATATAATATGTTAACATAGTTCTTGTCTAGGGTTTAAGCGGCATGATTTATGATAAGGGTCTTGCAACTTGTTGAATTCTCTGACGTAAATATAACATCTTGTATAATTGGTCCATATATTATATGGAAATATTTTATATGTATAGAAAATGTGTATTTTCTTAGATGAAAATTTTCAACCAGGTCGGCGCTCAGTACAGTGTGCCATAAATTGCAGATGCGAAAAAATTGGGACACAATCCAAGCACGGCGAACTGGTAAATTCGCATTCAAATGCAGATAGGAATGTGACGGCGATAGTTTGAATTGTGATTTATGAAATGGACCGCGCATATCCATATGTAGATTGCGAAAATCTCCAGATATATTCACAGTATTTTATAATTTTATTATGTAAATATATTGCGTTTAGAATTATATTTAGAAATTGCCATAACCATTTTTTGCGACAATAACATTGGCTTATATTACACCCCGTGTAAAACCATTAAAACTTTTGATACGTACAAGCCAAAAAAAAATAATGGAAATAAACAAATAGAGGCGGAGGGCTTAGCGTAATTTCCTTCGCGCTCACTCGCCTGTAAAGTTTACCGAAAAAAGCTTAAAATATGAGAGCTTTTTGTGTATCACACTATTTAAACGTAAAACTCATATGAAAAAGCTTTTTGCCCGTGCAGTTTGTTAGGATGCACACAGCTTTTGGCAAACGTTTCATATAACTTTTCTCTCTTTCTCCCTCTCGCTCTCTCCCCGGTTAAGCTTTCCAAAACTTCACAGCAAATATTATATGCAGCCGAATGTGTTTCGAAATACGTCGTTTGCTTGTGCCGCGGAACAACGATTTGAGGAACATGGCGATTATTTGGTTTACGAGTGTGGTTAAATATTTATTAAAGCCAGTGTCCATTTTTATGCCACCTACAATAAAAATGGTATAAAATTCGAAAAGAGTGGGAATCATCTCAGGATTTGTCAAATAAAGAATAATATTTGTAAAACGCAGTATAAAATTTATTTCATACAAAATGTTTTTGTTCAATTACATTTATAATTTATTTGGATATGAAAATAGTTATACTATTTACTAATGCAAAGTGCAAAAAAAATATATTAAGGATGATAAAGCAGTAAAATGTTCTGTTTTATATACGTATATAGTTTTAAACCCCATAAACATTCAGTTCAGTTAAATACAAATACAGTCAGAATACTAAAAACACTAAAATGTAAAAAAACTGTTAAGAACAAGGAACCATAGATGTCGCTAGTTATGCTATAACTGTATTTAAATATATAATATCAATAAATAAACGTCAATAGATGGCGCTATGTACCTAAGTAACTACATAATGTTTTTCGTAAATAAATGTATAATAGATAACCCAAATATTTGGGATCTTTAGTATTACAGAAGCTCGGTTATTATTAAAAAAATAGAATAATATCCAAAAAAAAAAAAAAAAAACAAAATAAGAATCTCAGATCTAAAAACTGAGACCCAGAGGCTGATAGACGAACAGTCTAATCCTCTCAAAATCTATAGACCACTGCTGGGATCTTTAGTAACAACTTTTAATTCACTTTATATTGTGGGAATTATAATCAATAAAGTCTATCAAACTGCTGTAGTGGTTTTGTTAAGTGTCCGGTTTAAAAACATTTTTTTTCTGTTCTTGTTCAATACATACAATCATTCACACCAAAAAGAATTTTTTCTGTTACTTATTTTTCCTCAATTTCAATCAAGTCTTGGTTTATAAGTTCTTTGATATTTTCTGATTTTTTTCTGTAAAGAATAAATATTATAAATAATCATTGCCTTGTCTATAATTGCAAAAAAATAAAAATAGCACGTGTCAAATGCGAGTGAAACGTAGAAACTAGTGACATGTGCTGTGAGAACTTGGTGGTCGGTATCCGGCGGCGGCGTGTACTCAATCTGCGGCGAGACATTGCAGAGTGCGCAGGTAATTTACGTGTCATATTGCTTAGTTAAAAAATTGAAAAATATTGACAAAATTATCTGTAGAAACCTGAAATTGGCTTATTGCTATCTATATATTTATTATCATTAACTGTAAGTTTCTCTGGAAAATTAAAAAAACTCGGGGTTTGTTTTCCATTATAAATATACCCCATTCAGACGTCGCGGTTGTTTTCGAGCCGCTAAATTCGTTAAAGAATTGTAAAATATGCTAGAAATGCACGAAAAATACGGGGGTTAATAGATCATGCACATTTTTCATTTTTTAAACAAAATATCGTCAAGAACATTAAAAATGAAATATTTGTACATGTTTAATGTTTTATAGAATGATATTTATTTCTATATTTAATGCTAATTTAATTATTTATTAAACAGTCAACACTTCTATAGCGCCTAGATAAAGTAGAGACCACTCTATAGAAATTCGCTCTTTAGAAGACTAGTCATCCATACGAAATTTGGGGTTAGCTTTTATAAATTTTTAATTAAACAAAATCAATGCATCAACATTTTTCATTCCATTCTACATGACCTTGTGCTTTTTTTAGTTTGTTCACTTGTGCGTATAGGTAAAGCTTTGGAAATATTTGAAATGTCATTTTTAATGAAACAAGTAAGTTAACTTATTTATTTTTAAATAAATACTGCGTTTTAATTATTCGACTTAATATTTTTTAAGTAAACTTTATTCATTAAAATTATTAAATAATGTAAAAAATGGATATGATTTTAGATATTTATATATTTTTTGTACAAAAAACTAAAAGTCTATGTCAACCTCAAAATTAACAAAGAATAGGTCCGATTTATTTTGAATTTTTTTAACAGTAATTCATTACTGATATTTCCAATCAAGTGTTAACACTACGAAGATATCACTTTTGATTTTTAAGATAAGAATAGAAGGATACACTAATATCAGAACAATCTTCCTAATTAACCCTTTCGATGCAGCGGGTCTAAACACGACTCTGCATCTGAGTGCCGTTTTGGACCAAATTATTTTTTTGGCAAGGTAAATTTGTATTCACCGTTTACCGCTATATTAGACCATTTTTCTATAAGAGATTTATGCAAACATGTTCATTAGGATATGTTCTTCCATCTCAACTAAAAAAATAAACTCGATTCGCTTTATTTTCGTAATTATAAATCGAACAAAATATCAATTGCTCAAACAGAGATTAGGTGAGAAAAAATGGGAATGCGAATCAAAATCAAAAACGCGAAATGCAATTTTCTTATACCATTACATCCGTACACGTGTATGTGGAACATCATGTATGTTAAACACCCTTAACAACCCCTGAGCCGAGATACGTCACCGATACTACTGCGGATATTTAAATGAGCCACCACGCGCGATTTGAATCGTCACTATTCATATTTACATATTACTTGGTTCCTATAAATTTCTTGTGATATGTTCTATATTTATTGATAGCTGTGTTTATTAGCTGATTTTTAAAACAAACAACATCACTTAACTCGGTCTAGTTTATATGTAACGACAAGTTAAAGTTTTAAAGAATCTTGCGCATGTACGACATGCGGCCGCACCCTGGACACGATTTGTATGCGCATGTACGTCATGCGCCCCGCACTGAAAGGGTTAAATAAATAGATTTAAGTCAGATCCTTGATTGCCTATCGAAGCATCTTGTCAGAAACTCACATTTCAGATTTAAAACGAATTATTATAACATATGAAATGTTCCATAGGTGTATAAACGAGATACACCTCGAATAAATAATTTAACTTATATAGGACTCGAATACATAATATACCCTAATATACAAATGGATTATTATATCAGATGACAACATTGTACGTGCGTTAATTGGTACGTAAATACGGATATTCGCATGTGCCTATATAACAACGTCTGCATCATGATGTGTAATATTAAAATGGGAGAAGAGCGTACATTATGAATTTATTAATATTTCATTCTTGCCAACGCGGTTGTGTTTAATGAGTCTGACAACAATGAGTTATAACTTCATTGTTAGAATATTTAGCTCGCGGTATTGTGCGAGATGTTCATATATATGTATATTGTTCTAAACACAAAGGTCTAAAACATTTGCAGAGATAATTGAAAATCGATGAGCGTACATTCAAACCATCAGACTGCCGATAAAAAGTTTAATTTTTTTGGCACGCGGTTATTGTTTAAAGGTTAATTAGTCTGGATATTTTAGTTTGTCGTGAAAAATGGGATTTTTGTTGGAGAATCGTTGGTTGGGTGGCTCGGTGACGTGATGGCCGCCGGGCTCAAAAATTGAGCAAAACGCCAGGTCCGGCCCTGTTCGATATTGTATCGGCAATTTTTTTATTGCAACATTTACGTTGGCCGTTAGCAATATTAGACCAATACGTTCGGATCGCGATGCGATAAATTTTCGTGATAAAATGTTTTATGTCCATTAGCGTTTGCGTTGAATATTGCATGATTGAAACGGTTGCAAATTTTACCGTATGACTGGCTACTTTCATCGGCTATACTAAACTCATTAATATAAATTCTCACCATGTATTAAAAAAAATGGATTAGATTGCTTATAATATTTGCATTTTTTACATAATTATCGTAGGCGCAACTGCTGGAGCGCTGGACTCTCATCCAATACTCTTCTCATTTTATCCGGTCTGCTGCTACGTCGCTCCATCTTCCGGTAAGTTTCAGTGATCCAGTGTCCTTCTGTAAACAATCCAACCACCTGAGCCTGGGTCTTCTTTTCCTCCAGGACAGAAAGGCTTGTTAACCATAAACCTTTTCAACGGCTGACTGTTCGGCATCCTTTACACGTGATCAGCCCACCAGAGTCTGACCACTCTGACGACAGCTGTTACCGGTATATCCTTGTATAGTTGGTACAGCTCCTCGTTGCTTAAGGTACGTTATTTCTTCGCCATTGAATACGGCTCCAAATATTTGTCTCAGAATCCTCCTATGGTATTAGACGTGGTGGCGATGGCGGTTGGGCACAATCGTAATTTCGTAGATTCTACGGAGCTATGAGGAGCCAGGCCGCTATCCAGGTCAATTCAGTGACGTGTGTGCTACAGGAGGTGCCCGTAGCACCCAATCAGACCGTGAATTAAATACGAATTGGCCCTAACCTCGTCTGATTATTATTGTTACAATCCACACGTGACAGCTTGGTTCCCGGGCTTTGGTTGGCGACCTACTCCGTCTACAGTCATGATATCATGACTGAGATGGAGGTGTCCTCCAGGTGGCAAAGACCCGCCCCAAGGTTATTTTTTTTTTTTAATATGTATTCAGTGGATACAGCAAAACTCCATCCACTGAATACATCTTTTTGAATAAAATGCTAAATAATCTTGTTTCTTTTTTAATTTTTTTTATTCTTACCCGTCCTTTTTTTTTTCTTATTTTTTCTTGTTTTTTCTTATTTTTTCTTTTCTGTTCTTACTTTTTCTTATTTGTTCTCATTTTGTTTTTATTTTATATTATTTATTCTTATTTTTTTTTTCTTTACTTTTTCTTTTTTTTCTTTACTTTTTCTTATTTTTTCCTTACTTTTTCTTATTTTTTCTTATTTATTCTGATTTTAATATTATTTTTTCCTGTTTTTTTCTTATATATTCTTATTATTTATTCTTATTTTTTCCTTACTTTTTCCTTACTTTTCTTATTTTTTTTCTTATTTATTCTTATAATAACTTTGTAATACTATTAACATAACATTTGTCGAAATTTGAAAATTCGCTGAGCAAAATACGCCGATGTTACGCCCACAGTGCGATTAAAGGAATTACTATTAATTTTATTATTATCATTACTATCGCCATTATCCGTTATTTTTATTAAAAAGTATACGTTTGTAATGTCTATATATATGATGTATTCTGTACTCATACGACAAAAAAAACCCACGTGGTGATAACTTTTGCCGCATGACAGTATCTATGGGTTATAGTTAGGGCATACATACATTCGTGGGACCATTCTTGACGCCGAAAATTGTTGCTTTATTGCACTTAACCCATCCGTCACGGCGGCTCGAAAACAATCGCGTCATCCGAAGAGGATCTATCAGAGACTTCAACCACAAGTCGAGATATTGATGAATTCTTCATTAATATCTTGAATATTTTTTTTAAATGAATAAATCTAATAAAAAAAGTTATTCATGATATGCTTTGTAATTTGATCGAGATTTAGAATTTTTTAACTAATTAATATGACGCGTAAATAACATGAGCACTCGGCGATCTCACCGTAGACTCTCTCTCCGCAAACTAAGCTCTCGCACAACGTGTCACTCGTACGTTTCACTCGCACTTAGCACATCGTACCGTAATATTTTCGCGGCCCCCCAGGGGCCGCGTCCCATAATTTGGGAAGCACTGCACCAAAGTGTTAATAATCAATAAGCATCATAGAACATTTAAATGGTAAGAATCGATTTATAAAAGATTATTTTTTTTTTCAGATCAATTGCAATATTTAAAAAAAAAATCTATGAAGGTATGCTGTATGTTTTCACACATGACACGTATTTGTCCTCTATATGATTATAGAAAATATTTTTTTTATAAGGTGTTCATATTGAATTTAATTTATCTGCTATTTTCTGCCATTGTTAGGAATTGTAACGCCGTGAAGTCTATCATTGGATGAAAATGGTTAAATATATGGCAATGTTCGTTCGGCTAGACGGGCATATTGTGTCGAAGGTTGAACAGCCCCATAGAAAACCATGGGGGTCGAGGTGGCGAAAGGTGATACGCCGTTTCTCGCTATCATCGTCCAGCCAATCGTACACAAAATGTATAAAACACTTGATTAAAAACGAAAAAAAGCTATATATTAATATTTACGTTTAGTGGCGTTTAAGAAGATTTTCATTTTGCACGGAAAACCTTTGGTACCTCTTATTATTGCATAGATGTTGTCTCAGACAGGATATTATGTTTTCTTGTTTACATCACTCTGTATACAAGTTTCACATATATTCTCAATGTTTTCTCATATGGTGATGTTTCGTGTACAGAGTGGCTGTATGTCACATAGGCTAAAATGAAAATGCTCCCTATGAAAAACTAATATTTGCACATGTTATACGCGGTGTGAATTTTCTTTTTTTTGTTTGTTAATTTTATTCTTGATTTATTGAAGTGTTTTCTTCGGATGTTATATAAAGAGCGAGGAAACATATCAACACTCGAGGCACAAAAGGTTAAAATCTCATAATGTCCTTGATAAGGATACGCTGATCCTTTTTGCACGCACTAAAAAATGCTATTGTGTCCATTTGGACCGGAGCGCGTGTGCTTTCAAACTTTCAATATATTTTAGAACAATGGCCGGCAGGTCAAGGATAAATAAAATAAAAAGGCGAGTAACAAAAAAAAGGTGGGGCTGCCTTTGTGGGGATGTTTGTTATGTGAAATATTTATTGGGATATTTAACCTTATGCGACCTTCGCCGAGTAAATGGGCCAGCAACGAGCGGCCGATGAAATTGGCAGTATTATTAAAAACTGAATGTTTGTATGTATCTCTGTGCTGAATCGGTTTGGGATTGTATTGTTGCTTTTTTTTATTGTTGTATTGTTAGATGTAAAGAATTACCTCCATTTGGGCAATGGTTTTAGCCCATACGAAGGAGTGAACGAGATATTGCAGACCAGAAAAATCGCGTTGTTTGTATTATGCTGAACGTTGTGTATTTGCTAAATAAAGATTATAAATGAAAATTATATAAAAAAAATCTCCCTTTGAACTTTTACATCATTTTCGATAAGAAATCCCTCCCGGAGACCCCATGTAGATTATATTAGGTATAGTAAAGTCTTGTCGTATTTTTTCAAAGGGGTAGAATTTGAAACAGTTGTTTTTAGTCTGTTTACGAGTCAAAACGTGTTATTTTATTGGGTGCATATCGAGATATGTCTCTGCATGTGCTCAATACAAAAAAAAAAATTACTCGACCCTGTCGCAATGGTCGAATTTGTTCCTTCAGAAGACCCATCTGCAAGCTTCATACTCTTTCAGTTTCACTCCAAGAAAAGCACTATCGCTACAAGAAATATTTTCGACATTTATGGAGACGTATTAGATGTCAGAAAATATCAACGATGGTACAGAAAATTCGAATCCGAAAATTTTGACCTAAAAGATGAGCCTCGAAGTGAACGATCCTGTACAGTAAATAAAGCGGTCATAAAATCTGAAATTAAAAAAAATCCAACTATAACCATCAAAGAACTGTCAACTATAACCGGCACAAAGTAGTCCATTACTCAGAAGTGTCTGAAAAAATTGGAAAGATTCGAAAAGAGGGAATTTTAGGAGAAAATCATCCTCCTCCACGATAATGCGCGTCCCCATGTCACAGATTTGTCCCTGAAAAAAATGGATAACTTGGGTGTTTGATGTCTTTACTGCATCCTGCTTACTTGCCAGACTTAGCCTCTTCAGACTACCATTTGTTTCGTTCTATGAAACATTTTTTTTAAAATAAATCATTCCAAACAGAAAGTGAAGTGAAATCGGTCATTTCTATTTTTTTTAATTCTAAGTCAGCATAATTTTTCAAGAACGGTATTTTAAATTTGGAAAATATATGGCAAAAGGTTATATAATGTAATGGTAATTATTTTTTTAAAAATTAATCAAGAAACGTATTAAAAATGAATTTTAATTCTATTGAAAAAATACGACAAGACTTTTTACTACACCTTATATTATTAAAAAAAAACAATATTAGTAATAAGGTCTTTCGTCCTCTTATAGGCAATATATATAATTTATACACTGTTTGTGTATAAAAAACTCATTTATACTGTCATCATCCGTCCTCAAATTCTATACGCTTCTCAGTTCTAGGTTAGGACGCATCCTACTCATATAAATAAAATTCAATGAAAAATAAATATAACAATACGAACAATCACAAATGCATCTTAGTTTATTTGCCATACATACAAACACAAAGATCTTAAAAATTTTTCCTCTTAAAAACCTTATCAAAAATATGCCACTCACTTTTACGACAACCTTCACAATTTATAAATAAAAACCTATACATTTCCTTCTTCTCTAACTAAAACCCCGTATACTCCCAATTCTTACATAGAATTCCTTTACCCAAAACTGATCTACTTCCTACAAAAAAAAAATTAAAAGAGGACACCAAAAATAACAGCTCAGACCTCTTTTTCCAATTTAGTTAAATTCATTTCCAAAATAGCGTCAAATAAATTAAAAACTTAAACTTCTTAACAACCTTTAGTTTCGTTCTTTTCTCTTTCTCTTTTTTTCCATCTTTAATTTTAATATATTAAATCTAATTACGACTTTTTCGCTTCTTTTTCTTCGCTGTTTTTTCTATTATTTCGTTATTACATATTATTTTTTTATATTCACATTTTTTTCGTTTATATTTTTCTTTCAAAAGCTGTCAACCACTCGAAAGCTGTCAAAATCTTTAGTGAATTACGGTACGACTAAGCATTGTATCGGCTCTGTGATTGTGCCGAGGGTGAATGAATGAATGAACAATTTCTCAATATGTATAAATTTTGTGAAATTCAGACAAAATTATCGGACGAGGAGTAAAATGGACAGAGCCCAATATACTTGTAAATTAACAGGCCATAATGAATGATAAACTTTTACATTAGAATTAGTTAAATAACATCTGTATTCATTTTTCACGTTCATCAATCCAATATATTATGATTCTAAATCGTTATTTACAAATTTATTAAATAAATTATGGATAAACCGATTTTTTTTCCTTGTTTTTATTTAATGCTTTATTTTTAGATTCAATTATAAATATGTTTATAAATATTAAAAAAATAGATGAATGATGCCCTAATGATAATTCATCATTCTAGTCTCCCCTTCCAAGGTTTATATCTATTTAGGTCAAAATCGTCATAATTGGGTTGTTGATTAACCCATATATGTACACCCATGTATTTGTATATATATGTACATCTATGTACATATAATATAATCTAAATTTATATGTTTCGGAACTGAATAATAAAGCTAAATAATAAATAAAGCTATTTCATATATTAATAGTAAGAATAAAAACATTCCAAGCACAGGTTATCCATTGATTTAGTCTTTATTTTATTACATGAAAATTAAAACTCAAGAGGCTCTCTCTTTCTCTTATCCCCGATATGATATCGTCTGAATTGCATTTAATTGTTTTATTTTAAATTAATATGTATTATTTTTAATTAATTGGTTTATTGATTTAAGTAATATTTTTTTTTATTATAAAAGTAAATTATTATTGTTTATTTGTCCCTCTATGTCATTCTTTCCATCTTTCTTCTTTCCATCTAGAGTTAAATATGTACATCTACTATCATTTTTTATTCAGTCATGGAAATTTGAAATACAAGGGGGATCTGTAATATATTATGCTATAAACTATATTCTACCTTTAAGCCTGGCATATTCTATATTTACTTCATCATAAGTTATTGATGCTGCTATGATGTGAATTTCTATAGAATGAATGGTCAAATAGTTATCTCATCTCATATATTCGATCTATATTATTTATTATTTACATAATATCATTCGTTATTATTTAAATTATTAGTTAATTTAATATATCCTTTGAATTAGTGACATTCGTTTTTAAGTCGTTGTCTATATTTATAATTATAGTATCTCCTACATCCATAATAAATTTAAACTTTTCCAACTAATGATTCGTAAACTTATTCTCTTCTACTTAGTTCTGATATTAAACAATCTAACGATACATTTACTACAGAAAAATTATCTTGTCCTATAAATGAAACTGTAATTGATGTTCACAAAAAAATAATCAGACCTACCTATAAAATAATGAATAAGGACTTGCGGCTGTAGGGCCCCCAAATCTCCCTATAAATCCGCCACTGCTCTCAATAGTATTTTTAACTCACATGATCCGTTAAAAAAAGTAGCATTTACTATTCTTCCTCTATTCGGATCCATCCGAGCAGAGGATCAATATGTAGATTTTACCCACATCTAAAAACAGGGGTCTTGTGAAGAAATTTAACTCAAAAAAAATTAAATCGTTATACTGCTAATATTTTGCTTGTTTCACTTACAAGTTAGCCGATCTCTCCTCTAATGTATCATGTCTTTAGGATGGCTTTAATGCGCAATGAACAACACGAAAGTTGCAAACAATCTTAGGCTAGATAGACTGTTTAATTCTGATACTGCTTTACGTTCTCGCTATACGAAAACACTATGAAAAAATAGCAATACGACTGGAAGAATATACACAAAAAAATGTCAATAACTCATAAAATATTTTTAAGGATAGGAAAGCATATACAGGAAATTTAAAGTTTAAATATAAGCAGCACCGTTATCGTCAGATATGAAGTAAACGTGTGCCATTTGAGAGAAAAAATACATTAGTATCTTGGTTTCTGGACTATAGTAGGAACGAGAAAAGTTGTTTCTAGTTTTTGTCGCTAAGGTGCATAATATGTCATGGCCTTCTTGCTTATTGGCAAGGCTAGTAGGCTAATGGGACTAGAGAGTCTGAACCCGAGCCAACATTTTAATCACGGAGTTTCGGGATTAAAAAACCGCCAATCCCCGGTTTGGTGATTTTTCGATACAATAAATATAATAAGATAATCAAATAAATAAATGAAACCTTGTTCTGTATAACATGCCCGAAGTAATGTCCAAGCTTTATGTGTTTCGTCATTTATTCTGCATACAACTTTGGTGCCCAGGCAACCTGCTGCTGAAAAAACACGTTCAGCTTCCCTGCTCATTGTACGTATTGTTATGTATGTCAAGTATTATTTTAAGCTTTCGTCTTCAAGCTCTTTGTTATTTCGTCTTGTAACTAGTATTTCATTGTCGTTTGTTCAATTGATAATTCTTCCGAATGAGATGACCGTGTTAAAGAATATTTATTAGATGCTGTAATTTAAGTATTGTAGATCACATGGTTAGATCAATAATATTTGTAGCAAACTTTTTCAGCTAATCTAACTGTTTTCCTTTTAGTTTTACGAGTTGTACTTGAAAACATAACATCTTTTTTTATTGTGATCGAATGTTTTAGGAATTAGTTCGTCTTCTTTCTAGCAAAATGTTTTTTTTTATGTTTTTTATATATTTATATATTTGCTTAATGTAAATTTCGTGTTGGTCAATTTCTTGAAATTGAAGTTAAAAATTGTGCCAACTGAGCACATCTGGAATCATGTCGGAAAAATCTTTCAATGCTATAATTTCTGCAATTTTCATCCAGTCGTCCTCATTAAATATCACGGAAAAGATTTAAAAACCTATTAGCTTTTTTTTAATTTGATTTTAAAAATATACTATAACACCTTTTTTTACAGTCTAATATACGTGAAAATTCTTTTCAGTGTTAGCTTCTGACATATTTTTGTAAAAAAGCATAATTTTTGGATTTAATGTGGATCCTTTAAAGATCAACACAAACTGTATATTCTATATTTACTATATTGCTGATAGTGATCTTCCGGTAAGACGATATTCGATTCATAATAACCTATGGTAGATTCTCCTTATTTATAGCCATCAGAGAATTGATAATTTTCTTCTATTCACCTAGCCGTGCCGATGGGGTACATAGGGTACCCCATGCTACTGATTTTTCTCGAACGACTATTAATATAAATCCTACATATCATAAACTTTTGTATTTTTTTCTAAAAAAGGCTAAAGAATAGATGTTATAAATAAACAATGGCCTATATTGTTTGCAATTGCGAAAATAAACACAACAATAATCGCTGCTGTTGCAACGAGCGTCGTTTTTTTTTCGCTCGCATCCGGTACGATGTACTGAGTTCGAGTGAAAGTGCGATTTACATGCCGTCAAAATATAAAGCATATCATGAATTTTAAATTGCATAGCATATTTTAATTTTTGTTAATATAATAGTCCATTTTTTAAATGTCAAGATATTTATGAAGAATATATCAATATCGTGATGCTTAGAGTATCTGATATACCCCCTTCGGACGACGCGGTTGTTTTCACGTCACACGTAACTAACGTAATGATTTTGTACTTATGTGATAAGTAAAAGTATCAAAAATTGTCCAGGATCCGGGTGAAGTGGGTGTAGAGTCCAGGATGTGTTTATATAGGTCAAATCAACTTTAAAGACGTAAAAGATAATCAAACACAATTCATACAATATTTTCATTATCAGTATGTCTTAATTTCATTTACGGCCTTACAAACTTATCCTCCAAACGGTCTTTTCCATTGCAAACTGTGTCACTTGTAGATAAGCAATCGCCTGAGGAGTGATGGTCATAATTTCAATGAAATATGTTGGCACAAAAACCTTGCAAAAGTTTTATTTTGTTAAAGTTAAGATTGATTTCCTACAATTAAAGTTTTATTATTTCTATACTGCTTTTGAACTCGAGCAAATATAAAATGTTTGCAATAAACATTAAAATTCTTTTTATATAAAATATGTTATTTATTCTAAAAAGTATTTCACACGGTAGCTCATAATATTGAGTGAGGTATCATCTTTGAATGCGGTCGTATTCACCTGGACCCAGTGCACTCGGGCGTCGTTCAAGATCACGGGATCACCTCGGGGCGATCTCCCCGGAACAACAACACGGAAATAGCGTAAAGCTCTACCAATTCCCTCCACCTCCTCATCTAACCCGGACATCCTCGCCCACATCGCTACCCTCGTCCCGGCTAGAAGCCGTTCCGTCCTGAAAGAGTCGGTCGGATGACAAAGTGTGCCATTTGGCGCCTCGGACGGAAATGGCGTTTTGGGATCTCGGTAATGTATGGACGCCTCGGATACATCACCGAACACTTACGCCGACTGCATCTTTATGTGGTCGCCATCGGCCAATGAAAATTATACGGCCAACCTTTTTTTTATCATCTTTTTTTAGCCGAAGGTTCATATTGTTGCCGCAGACAAAGATACTGCGCCATAAAGGGGAGAGAATTTTATTTTTTGGCAATAAATGGCGTTTTATTGCATAATAAATATAGTTTTTTAGGCGTTTCGCGTTTGCGCCACGTTAATTTGAAAATAATTTACACCGGCTTGTTGTAATGTAACGTTTACGAATCTCGTATTTTATCCGAAAATGACGAAATGATTTTTTTAATGTTTTGTGAAAATAAACATATTTTTTTAGCAGAATTAAACTTAAACATGGCATTGGTTGAACAATAAAATGATAATAATATATTTTAACTATCCATTATTGACAATAATATATTATTATATGTAGGAATCAGAGATGAAATTAGGACTGAACAATAATGGTCATTAAAATCTACTCTAGATTTTTTTAAATAAATCCTTAGAGTCGTTAGTTTTGCAGCTGAGTCGGTTTTGGGATTTATTTCTAATAATACTTGTTATTTTGCATTTTTAAACAAAAAATATAATTATTTTGTGCAGTAGATACTTAAGTACAATTGGATAACATTAATATTTATAAAAATAACACGAAAAAGTACTTTGTGATCCCTTCTTTATTTTTTACAGAAGCTTAAAACCGGGCCAGCATTGAATCCACCAAGGTCTAATTGATTTTGCCATTATCTCCTTATACCAGACCTTTATTATTGATTTTATATGTGTTTTTTAAATTGCCAGGCTTTTCTCTGTTGACTTTCGTTTTCAAACAACACATCAAACACTGAATCTCCAACTCTATTATTAAAAAAGCATCCCCAATCCATTTTTCTGGATGTTCCACATTTGGTTTAATACATTTTTCATTAAATTTTCTCCTGTTTTCCTCCTTACATACAGAATGCCACCTAAGACTAACAAGTTAAATTTGCAAGAGAATTTCCTTCAGTCCTTTTTACTAATCCAGTAAATTTTTGCCCATTGGAGTTTTTTATGTGCATTTTTTCTGGGGAAGTGGTTTTTTCACCGGTAATATTGCAATAAAAGCATCTTGCCTGAGTCTTCTCCATACCGTTTCGACACTGTCTTCAGTTTTTCTACTTTCGATGATCTCTGTTCTTTTATCCACTGCAGTTTTAAATCAGTTGGTTAGGCAGAAACTTTTTAAAAGACGATCTTCTGGAGCAGTTGTCTTCCGTTTTTGTTTTGATCCTTTGTATAGCTCTACAAATCCAGTTTTTTGGAATTTATTTATAAATCTAGTCACTACAAATTGACTAAACTCCGTCAATCCTACAATTTTGAGGGATTTTTTTATTTTTCTTGTATAAGGTTGCATTTTTTGTGGGTACATTTCATCATTTTAAAATGTTGATTTTTATTTTACACTATATATAACACAATATTACAATACACAAAGCTATTTCTTGAAAATTCGTTATTCTTCCACTGATCACGAATTTTCCCTTGAAACTAAAAACAGTTTTTTTTGTCTGAATAGATTTCAATGAGCACTACTATATGACACTTAACTAAACATATTTAATAATCGTTGAATATCAGCTAAAAATGTAGAATATCTAGAAGCAGATTTTTTTATTTCGTTAGCTCTAAAAGAATATTTGACAATTGAAAAGTAGACGTATTTGACATTAGTGTTCATAATGGATGATTAAAATATTATTATCTGTCGAAAAGGTTTCACGTGCGCTTGATATTGGCCCTTGAATATGTTTTAATATAGTTAAAAGTATTTGTAATCACTTTATATAATTTAAAAATATGTTAAAATATATTCGCAAACATAAACCAATACAATGTCAATAGGCCCTTTTGCCATTTATTTCCTTTTTGCTGGAAAATAATTCACTGAACAAACAATTGCCTTATACAAAGTACATAAATACAATTTGGAACTGGATAATCTACTCCTAAATGTTTCATTTCGTCAGTTGTAATGATCATTTTTTTTTCATTCGGTTTATATAAAAGAGAAATAATATTCCGGATATAAAGGAAAGACAATCCATTACGGTATTAAACAGATGATTTTTCAAAAATTCCCCAATGGTTGAGCGGCCATGGATAACACAAAGCCGAGACAAAAGCCTCATTTTTTCGCGAGTATTGTTTTTTCAACAGTGTTTCATTAATATTTTCCGAGGCTTTAGATTTTCCCCATGCAGTATGTAATTTATGGCCGTTCTTTTGCTCGGCTCAATTTTCTTTGCACAATGGAAAAGTACGAATTAATCCTCCACGCGTTTCTTTATACGTATTAAAAGTACGTCGTATTTTTGTGAATGCCCCACATATCGCAGGAATAAATGTACTTTCCAGGGAAAACGTTATCGAATTAAGATATCGCTGTTACTGTAAATATTTACCGAATATTATTATAATAAATCATTTAATTTCTATGATATATTTTAGGATTTGTATATCAGTCATATTTGAAATTCACTACACACGCGAGTATCACTATGACAGCCTCTACGCATCACTGGAATATTAAGAAACATTAATTAATTTATAATTGATATCCAAAGTATGTTTAAATATGTACATATGTACTAAATATGTTGAAATTCGTCGATATCGAGGGTCATGTGACTAAACCTGGTTTAATGCATTTATTCAATAAATAATTTGTATTATGACCGTTATTCCATTATTTTGATATATTTAAAAAAAGGATTATTCTAAGAATAAAAATAGTTATTCATGATGCTTTATAATTTAGTAGATATTTTGGATTTCTCTACTAATCAATATGACGCGTAAATGACAACGCTTTCTGTGATGTCTTGCCGTAGACTGAGCTCTCGCAGCACTTATCACTCGTAATCGGCACATCGTACAGGATGCGAACGAGAAAAAACACTGCACGTATGGCAACATCAGCTAATATTGTTTTTTTTATTATTTTTTGATGATGATTATTTATAACATTGCTTATTTATAATTTTTTAGACAAATACAAAACGTTTGTGACATGTAGGATTTGTATTTAGAGAAAAATCAAACAATGTCAGATTATTAATATAGTTTCTGATTTGTGATGTGATTTGTAACGTTGCTTAGATTATTAAATTTTATGCTTCTTTTATGAAGTATTTCATTGAGAGTTGGCAAGATCTAGTAAATATTGAGGAAATTTAAAACCTTTTAATTGTTTTCTGGCGTTGATGAACTGTTCAAAAGCATACGATTACTCAATAACCAAATAGTATACATCACTGATCTGTTTTAAATGCTACACCCGCGGCCATTCGAAGCGCACGCTTTAGATTTTCAGTGCGCGCGTTAGAATGAAACCCCGTTTTTACGTTTTTGAAGGAAAGGAGCTAAAAAAAAGTAATTCAAGGGAAAACGTAGATTTGTAGTGAGAAACGGCGTACTAAAATAAAACGGGATTATGAAAATTAAACGCAAATACGTGAATACTGAAAACCGTGAATTCCGGGCACTAAAAATTGAGTTTTTCTCTATTCTATGGTCGAGTTCGGGTATCAATCTATTATATTTCCTCAAAAGAGTAATACTATAATAATAAAGTAGGAAAAGACAAAACGACGGTAAGCAGATTCTTTGAAAAGTATCAAGAAACAACTAACGAAAAGACTTCTTTTGAGAGGGGAAAGAGGGCATAATTTGTTAATACATACATAGAATTATTTATATTTTATTTCTTATATATTTATAAAATTAAAATAATTTACAAATTATTGTTATTATAAAATGCCTAGAAGATTTCTTAAAATAAATAACAGAAATTTTTGATAGATAGAAGCAAGGGCGGCTCGTACATATACACTACGGGGCTGCAGCACCCCTAAGCAAATTAAGAAAACATGTATTTTTATATAGTAATATATATGTGTCTTTCGTTTATGTTATGCAAATGAAAATATAAATTAAATGTATATTTAGTGTTATATATAATAGTCGAGTCAAGTGTTGTCGCGTGCCGGTATTAGACATGGTGGCGATGGCGGTCGGGCACAATCATGGTTTCGTAGATTCTACGGAGCTATGAGGAGCCAGGCCGCTATCCAGGCCAATTCAGTGACGTGTGTGCTACAGGAGGTGCCCGTAGCACCCGATCAGACCGTAAGTTAAATACGAATTGGCCCTAACCTCGTCTGATTATTATTGTTACAATCCGCGCGTGACAGATCGGCTCCCGGGCTTTGGCTGACCACCTGACCCGTATTCGAAGAGCCAAGATAACCTGGAGAACATCCGTCACAGTCATGACATCATGGTTGAGACGGAGGTGTCCTCCAGATAGCAAAGACCCGCTTTAGGGTTATAAAGCCACGTAAATAATAATAAAATAATAATATAATACGTCGCGCATTGTAGAACAAGAGCTTTACCTGCTCGTCAGCGCCACCAGTGTCGTGTATTGGATGGATACAGGGAGGCAGCAGGGGGCGATCTCATCACTAACCCTGCGTTGCGCTGCGACTCGGAGTAGTCCCGCGCCGTCCATAGTGAGTCACTTTTTAAATATTCTAATTTTTAGTTAGGCTGAAAAGTTGATTATGATGTTTAATTATTTATAGCACGTAATTCTTTTATAATTATTTAATAAAACATATATACTTAGAAACTTGTATGTACACCACGCTTAGAGATGGAATATATTCTTATGTAATTTTATAGAAAAAATATCATATATACGGATTCAGGTAATAATCCCGTCTCTAACTTAATCAAATTTATCTGCGCTCAAATATTAATACAAATACCTCACTTGTATAATTGGTGAGGTATCCACGATAATACACATCTAACTATCCAATCAAGTTTGTCCCCGGCAAATATCTAATATGCGACACACCGCGAGCGTTAATTGTGTCTGAAATGCGGGCCCGGAGCTCACAATGGGACTGCGCCCTACCCCCAAATGGGGGTCGAGCCGCCTCGAGGGCTCAGTCGGAGCTGAAAACAGCCCTTTATTATATATTGGGCGACGTGGAGTGTGTCATTAGGGGGGCCAGCGCTCAGGTTCGCACCCCATTACTCAGGGAAGCTCCACACGTCCTCCATCACCCCCCGGTAATGATTCCGTTGCTGCCGCACTCATTAACATGCCGACGCTGGCGCTCATGATTTGTACTGCTGGTGTTGCGCGACAAAGAATGCGCCTACGGGCTGCCGAGACTGCTAATGGCCACAATGGTTTTCTTTGGCAGTGGCTCGAAAAGAGTTATTTTGTTGATGCATTGCGCAGGGGGAAGCCGTGAAAAGTGCCATCGAAAAAAGACGGGGCTAAGAAAATTGTGAAATTTTCTTCATGCTTTTGCATGTATAAACATCCAGGAGCGAATACTTTATATAATGTTCAAATGAATGGTATTCTTTATCAGTCTTGTTTTGTTACAAAAGTATTTATATTTTTCTGTTATACGTTCTGATTTGAATTATTTAATTCCATTGTTATATCTGATAAAAAAATCTAGAAGCTATACATTTATATATATATGTATATTATTTCAAAAAAATATTTTTTATTTCTTAGAGTTAAGTTGGAAATCTCCGAAAAGCAACACAAAACCTTGAATTGGGTCACTATTTGGACATGACTTATCTAGATTAGTGAGATTTCGATGCCACATTGTAGCATAAGTAGAATACATCCATCTTAGATCTGTCGTTTTAGTTCGTTTGTACTCTTCTATCTTAAAATATAATTAAATAGTCTTAAACATATTGACAATTCTGAATCGATGCGATGTTTATTCTCAATGACAATTTTATACCTTGTCGAAGTTAGACATACTTTTTCAAGGTTTTAAAATTCAGATATGAATAAAATTATTTTATTTATTACATATGCTCTTTTATAAGACGTATATAGACCAAAAATGTATACACAGTATTATTCTATTGAAATGTCTATTGAAAAGGGGTTAATTTGATTTTCAAAAAGGTGTATTGGATTTGCAAATGGTGTATTTGATTTGTATAAGGTTGTATTTGATTTGCAAAAGGGTGTATTTGACGAAAAAAACCTGTATAAAGATTATAAATCCAGTTTTTTTTTCACATATAATTGATAATTAAATTGAAAAAGAATCTACTTACAATCAGTGGCGGCTCGTGAGTAAATTAAATAAGAAAAAGTGACTCAGTATAGAAGGTGCGAGACTGCTCCGAGTTGCAGCGCAACACAGCGCTTAGTGACGAGAACCCCCCCCCCATTCATCCAATACACGATTTGGATCCACAATAGATCCCATCGGCACGGCTCGGTTAATTAAGACTTAAAGTTTAGATTAAGTGTTGAAAATTATAGTTTATATTTTAAAAAAATGGGTAAATATTATTAAGCTGTCGTTTGCTTTGTAAATGTTTCTTCAAGATATGCTAGTGCTATTTATTCAACGAAAACCAGCTTCCTTTGGCCTGTGCCACACACTTTGATGTGCGCTATTTTTATGATTAAATTATCTAGTCTCGAGTGACTTCGTAAGATATTTAATACTACACAGAAGTATCCTTCGCTATTACTGGATACGATGTTTAAATGCATACTGTATGCATAAAACGTTAAAAACATATTTTACAGATCAGCAGAACAGCAACGTGTTGAATAGTTGAGAATGTGTTTCTTGGATATGAGAATTTGATATGTTGTATGTTTCATTAACTGCTATAACGAAATTCTTTGATATAAATATGTTAATTACGGTGGCGGCTCGTATGTAAAATATTTGGGGGTGCTGTGGAATATTAAAGAATAAAAAACTGCATTTCGCTCGTATTTTACCTTGCAATGAAAAAATAAAAATAATCTGATGCGCGGGTAGATTTTTTTTCTTAGTATATTTGCCTTGTATTTATCACGCGTAAACACGTGCACGGACTGAACCCCGGGGTTCGCTAGCCCGCGAAAACGCGTGCACGGACTGTAATGTGTTAAGATATAAGGTGAGGTAAAAATACCAATTAATATCAACCATAACAAAAAAGTGACACATGGCTCAAAGAAGCTGTGAGTCAGTATGACTGCACTGAATAGCAGCATGACATAGGGCTTAGCGATGAACCCCCCCCTGGCCCGCATCCGTCCAATATCCGACACTGGTAGCGCTGATAAGCGAACAGCGCTCTTGTACTCTGTCGCTCGTCACTGACGAAATTAATAAATATAAATTATATTTATATTTTCATATATAATTTATTTAATTTTAATAGTCACATAAATATTAATATTTTAACATATATTTTTCCTTGTGGTGCTGGTAAATGGACGAGCCGCCTCCATACTTAAGTATTTTATTATAAATTATTTATTAAATATTACGCATGTATACATAGTATAGAAAAAATAATAAGTTACATTTATCTAATTTAAATAATATTTAATATTGAATAGAAAGTATACTTAAAACTTTTTCGAAAGTCTAACACACAATAAGAAAATTCCTTGCGCCCTATTTAAATATAATTTTCATAATATAATGAGTATTCTTACATCCGAGGGTGCTGCACAATTCAACTTGTTGAAAGATGTTGAGTCCATTTCTAATTTAAACTTTCATCTTTTTGAGGTGTTTTGCGTAATTGCGACTTCTGAAAATCGTTTACTTCACTGGAATAATTCTGCATTTATTATATTAGGCATTCGGTATTATTTTCAGACACAAATAAATACACGCATACACATATCGCATGGAAACAAATTAGTTTAATTTAATTAATTGGTCAGCGTTAAATTAATGGCAATGTCTGGCAATAAATCACTGACTGAATTCTGTGCGCCTTATTAATGACAGTTTTAAACTTCATTTACTTTGTTAATTTCTTTCCCGGCAAGGACATTCGCCGAACTCTCTGCAAAAGGTATTCAAATACACCGGGCCCCCCGTAATATACGGAGATGAATGAGTCTCGCAAAATTATTTGGCCATATTTTAAAATAATTTAACCGGAGCGATTCCCCGAGAGGAGCGCAGTAAACGTGTTTTCCGATACAAAGTATCGATACAAATTCACTTTGCTTAATTATGCGAAATCTGGAGGGCCAAGTCGACGGGCCCGGGCCCGTAAACAAGTAATTAACCCTCGCCGTCAATATTTGCGTGGGGAGCGGGACCTGTTTATACAAAATTCAACCTTTCTCGTTCGAGTTTGTTCACGTGTACATAAATAACGTTGGCCCTATGAACCGACAAATGCCAAGTCGGGCCCGGTAATTGGTCGCGTTTGATATTTGACTGAATCAATAGGTACGGGCGCTCGGTGACTAATGTCTTCGGACGGGCCCCAAATACGGCCAAACTCAAACACACTCTGTTGTCAATAGTGAAATATCTGTGCGAGTTGTTTGGACGTGTGTGGTGGGTATCAGAAACATGGTAGGTCGATCGTTGGACAGGCTGTGTTCATCATTAACTTGTATTTATTAAAGCTATGAGGCTTGATATAAACATGTACGGATTATAATAATAGGTTGTTCGGAAAGTCATTTCGTTTTTAGATTTCGTTAACAGAGGACTTAATTGTATTTTTTTACACCCAACTTCACATTAAAACCGCACAATTATTATATATTTTGACAGCTGGTATAGCAAGGCTTGTTTGTGAAAAAGTTCGATTGATTCTACGCAGTAGTTTTTGATTGGTACCCTTTCAAATATGGATAGTAAAAAGCAGCATTTTTGGCATATTTTACTTTTTACTAACTAAAAGGTAAAAGTGCTGTTCAAGCACGAAAACAATTATCCGATGTGTATGAAGGATATGTATTGACAGAATATCAGTCCCAAAACTGGTTTTGCATAATTTCGATCCGGAATTTTTTATGCTGAAAATACCCCACGTGCTGTAAGGCCAGTTGAAGCTGATGAAGACACAATAAAGGCATTAATTGATGCAAGCCGAATAACAAATCGTTAGATCGTTAGGAGATTAAATTGATCGAATTCGATCGTTCATAATCATTTGAAAAACCTAGGTTTAATATAAAAGCTCGACATATGGGTTCCTCATGTTCTTACGGAAAGAAATTTGTGCCTTTGCGTTGACGTTTGTGATTTGCTTCTCAAACGTCAAGAATTTGATCCATTTTTGAAGCGCATTATCACTGAAGACGAATAATGGGTTGTCTACAACAATGTTAAACGCAAGAGATCATGGAGTAAAAAGATGAACCAGCTCAAAGCACTTCGAAAGCCGATATTCATCCAAAAGAGGTGATGCTATCTGTTTGGTGGGATTTCAAAGGAATCGTTTTTTTTAGCTTCTATCGGTCAACACAACGATCAGTTCTGAAGTGTACTATCATCAGCTGAACAAATTGAATGATTCACTTAAACAAAAAAGGTCAGAGTTGATCAATAGAAAATGCGTAGTGTTCCACCAAGATAATGCGAGACCTTATCCAAGTTTGTTAACTCGCCAAATGCTTTTACACCTTGGATGGGATACACTGCTACACCCACCATAATCTCCAGATCTAGCACCTTCTGATTATTATTTGTTTCGGTCTCTACAAAATATTAAAGACGGTAATAAAACCTTTACATCAATTGAGGAGGTCAATTATCACCTGGATTTGTTTTTTTTCAGCAAAGAACAAAAAAATGATGAATGTAAAATTAAGCTACTGCCAAAAAGGTGGAAAAGGTATTGGAACAGAATAGATATTATATAATTCAACAAAATATTTATTCACTCTAAGAAAACGTCTTTCATGTTCATAAAAAATAATGAAATTACTTTCCGAACAACCTAATAGATACAGAAGATCAAAGCGCATAATATTGGCTGAAAGAAAAACAAAATATTATAACAGTGTAATAATTAAATAAATTCTTAAATGGTGTTAATTTTGCAGTAAATGCCCACAAAAATCGGCATATTCCAAAACACACTCCTTTTTGTAAAAGACCTAGAAAACATTTATAATAAATGGTTTTATATGCACTTGCCGCATTTGCACAAAATCTCCTCAATATCTGATTTTTTTTGCTACAACCATCAAGTATCTAACCAAAAAAGTATTTGAAAACACAAAACGTAAAAGTTACAGTTGATCAAACGCGTAGTTTCGACTAGCGTGTGATATGCGCGCCCCGGACATATAAAAAAGCGCCTTTGACGAGGAATCCACGATCCCCGTACGTAATGAGTTTCAATTTTTTCCACATGCAAAAAATCCTGGACCACACCAAAACACATATAACATTTTCGAAAGCCAATAATAAATGTAGCATCTAATATCAAGATAGCCAAAGGCAAGTGAAATCAAATAAATAAAAAAAAGTTAACCATATATTTTATTTGCTAATAAAATTACGAACGTTTGTAAAATATGAATATATATATATATATTTGATCCAAGAGCAAAAATGCAGTATTCCCATGCAGTATACGTGGGAATACTGCATTGTACAGTTATATTTACCTTTATAACAAACTCAATTTCAATAAATTCGTCTGGAAAACTATTTAATTTTCCCTCAATAGATGAGGAACAAAGAAAACCATGATTGTACAGTGAAATTCATGAGAGCAATTCAATAGAATATTTATATTTATATTTAAAATTTATTTAGCAATATATATTATATTTTATTAGAATAGTGTTTGATAATAAAATAAATAAATACAAATTTTATGCAGATTTAGTGCTAATAAGTATGTATTTTGATCTGAAAAGATTTAAAACAATTAATGGATATAAATAATAGTCTTATGAGTATTGCTTACGAAAAAATATTATCTCTTAGAATATGTTATTTGAAAGACGTATTAGAAATAGACAAGTTAACATCACATTATTCTATTCGATTAAAAATAAGATATCAGATTTCTATATTAATTGGATAGAGATCGTATATATTGTGATTGTTTTTAATTCCATTATATTAATATAATGAGTAGAAAAACAGGAAAACTATAAATGAAAATAAAACCTTTATTTAATATTGCATCATTTTTATTAGCTAATCATAATTTGTTAAAAAATGATAAATTTGATATTTACCTCAATTGTAATTAAAAAAACACTATGATGAATTATAAATCAAAAAGATTTAAATGTATTTTTTTGGTACCAAAAAAGTTTCTAGCTTACGTCCGAATAATAAAATTAGTCAGAATTTAAATGTATTTCAATTTTTGTGTAAAGTAGAAATGTAAAAGTTTACAAAATGGCAATAGAGCACTGGAAAGCTTCTCAGATATAGATTTACAAATAAATATGAGATGAAACCTATGAATTTTACACTACCAATTTCTGTAAAAATTAACCAACGGATGCGGACAAATCAAGGACGTGTAAAGGATGGTAGTACGTGGAAAATATAAGAGAAGGATCCGTGACTCGGACGATGAAAATATAATTACAGTTATAGGTTAAACAGATCGATACATTTATTAAATAACAATAATATTAGACTGGTTCATAGATAGACATATTATTGAAATAGGGCGCGTGACACGTGCAGCTCCTAGTACGCACCGGTTGGCGATCCCTGGCAGTGATGGCATTCCTGGGGGTCTAGTGCCAATAGTATCAGCATAGGAGTGGGTACCCTTCTTGTTGATCTCCGACGAGAGGCCGGCTGGGGGCTCTACTGTGGCATGCTAGTCTGCGGTCTGAAATCGGAGATGCTGAGGCGGAGTCTGCAGCCTAAACGTCAGCGGTGGTGTCGGTCAGCTTGTTTGTGGCGATGAACGATACAACGTCGATATGGTTGTCATGGAAATTACGAGAGAAGAGTCTCTAGAGTCGTCATGGCGAAGTAACTCAGGAGCGTGTTCACGGTGTAACTGCGGGCGGAAGTCTGCGGGGGAAGCGAGCCCCGTGGTGCATTTCCGGAAGAGTGGGGTCCGGGACGCCACCGTGTAGTGTTGCCAGGACGCAACATGGCGTTAATTAAAATAATCTGTGGAATAACCACCACAGACAGAAATGGTACCATCATTTTGAAATATTCAGAATTTCGATAATGTATCAAAATATATAAGAATGAGAGTTGATTGGACTCGATTTACAATTGTAATGAGTGTGTTGAGTTATTTAATTCACAAATGATACGCCATATTACGAAGACGGACGAATGAAACGAAAAAGACAAACACAAAGGCATTAGCGAGTGATAAATTCGTGTCGGCGAGAAGTTCTGCAACAGCGTAGCTAGCCAGCCGTCTCTGAGAAATTGTCTTAGCGGGCTGGCGGAGCAGGAGGGCGCTATCGCCGGGGCCACGTCCAAAAAGATAAACTTCCAAATGCATATTTGATGAGAATTTAATTTCGCCCCACGTACATGGGATGAGTGGTGTGCGCGTATGTCGAGGCAGGCATTGCCACGCGATAAGATGCCTTATGTATTATTTCCTCACTTTTATCGCCGCGTAATAAAACGTGCACCGAACACTTATCACGTGCCTCCGTATATTCATACGAAAATGTATGAATTTTCCAGCTAACGCGAGCATTGTGCGCGAGATCGGGTACTTTTATTGAAACGAAACGGAGGCCAAATGTACCCGAATACGTTCCGATACCGCAGACGCGCCCACTGCGTCTTATCTGCTGTTTGAACTTGAAGGGAAATCTTGGAGCAAAGCCAAAGCAGCTCTTTGTCAATTAAATCAGTTAAATATTATTGAAACTTTGTTGTAATTTAAGAATAAGTTACAAGCGAATCTTTATCCTGGAAAATGGCTAAAAAATATGATTTTTTGCTTTTAGTTCCATGTTCTAACGCTTATTGCATCTATTTTCTATAGTGTTGTAAAGTATTTTATTTACGTTCTTAACTGGGATCATATTTTGCTACGACAGTCTTAAAATTTGCGAGATGATGATTTTATTCTTGTTTTTGGATATCATTTTTTATTAATAATATCATCATATTTTTTTAACATTTGGATAACATTTGGTAACATTTAACAATAGAATACCTTTTTCATTTCTTAATAATTCACTTTTATTCTTTAATAAACGGAAAACACACTTCTTGGAAATAATTTTTATTTAGATTAAAAAATTACATCCTTTAAATAACCACTATTTTGCTCTTTACACTGACGCGCTCTTTCTAAGAAGTGAATCATCACATATCGTAATGTTTCTTGGCTTACTCCTTCAATTTCTTCACGGATGTTGGCCTTTAATTGCTGAATAGTTCGAGGATTGTTACGGAATACTTTATCTTTCAAATACCCCTACAGCAAGAAGTCTGGAGCAGTTAAGTCAGGTGAGCGTGACGGCCAAGTAATATTAGAGTTTTGCGAAATTATCCTTCACTAAAATATTTGCCTTAAGAGTTTAGTTGTCAGGCGAGCTGTATGGGCAGTAGCACCATACATCTGGTGTGTCCAAGATTGCAGGATGCACGAAATTCTCCAGCTTTTCTCGATACCTTTCGCCAGTGATGATAAGTACGTTTTCTGCATCATCTTCAAATAAGTAACGTCCAAGAACCCTTACTGCAGTTACACCACACCAAACTGTTATTTCTACGGAATGCAGACTACGTTGGTGGACTATTCTTGGATTTTCTGTCCCCGAGAATCGCATATTTTGTTTTGTAACAAATCCGTTTAGGAGGAAGTGGGCCTTGTCGCCAATAATGAGATTGTGAATAAAATCCGCTTCTTGCCTTGCCAATTCTTGTATCTGGACAGCATACGCTAATCGATTTTGATAATCTGCTGGCTGCAGTTCCTGGACTAGCTGTATCTTATACGGATAGACATGTAGAATCATTTGAATCCTCTGAAACGAGATTCGGGACATTTCCAACTGCTGGGACCGCCTTCGAGTTGACATTAAAAGCTCTACTTCAATGCTTCGGCGTACACGCTGAATGTTGTCCTGTGAGCTCCCCGAACGTGGCCTCACAGACCTCTGAATTTGAAACCGCCGGAATAAACTAATCATAGTTTGTTTATGTGGTGGTTTTCTGACCCCATAATGACGAGTATAGTCTCATTGCGTTAGCACAGTTGATTATTTGTTTTTATATAAAATTAGATTATTTTAACACGTTGCTCATTCATGAATTTCTCCACAATTAATTTTCAAGGATAGCGCTTTAATATTCTGAAATAAATGGTGTTGTTACTTCTAGACCATCCTGTATAATCAATTGCATAATTAAGTTTATCTATGCTGTCCTCACTCTCTACTTCATGCTCAGTGTTTGATCAGATCATTTGTCCTCAGCAGTAGATCTTGATAGCAGTATTTTTTTAAATTTGCTTTTTGTTACCCTGGTTCGGTTATCTACTGTATACAAGTAAATACAAAAAAAGTGACCTATTAATTTTGATGAGATTTTTCATATTTTCTTGCTAAAAATTACACAGTTATGATGCCTGAGCCTCCATACTCGATGAAAATGGCCTCGTGCGACTTCCTTATATTTTTAAGGATTAAAAAAACAATAAAAGACCTACATTTTTATCAATGACAAAAATTTCCATTCACATAATACATCAATATATAATTTATATAAGTTATAATGGAAGAAAGCCAATAAAATATGTGGTATGTTAAACCAACTCGCGAAATTTAAAGGCGCGATGCTAAATATTCGATTAAAAAATCGAGTTTAAATTAAAACTAAAAACTGTGATCCAGTAAAACAAATTTATAGCATTTTTTTAACAAGCCGTGGCGATGGGTTTATTTTATAATTTTCATTTATAATTTTCAATTGCGGAAACAAAAATAAATCCATGATATTAGCTGCTGTTGCCACGCGCGCGATGTTTTTTCACGCTCGCATCTGGTACGATGTGCCGAGTGCAAGCAACACGTGCTGCAAGAGCTCGGTTTATGGCGAAACATTGCCGAGAGCGTTGTCATTTAAAAATCCATTAAAAAAAACGATGAAGAATTCATAAATATCTCGATTTTAAATGCTTGAGGTCCCCGAAAGACCCCTTTCGGACAACGAGGTTGTTTTCGAGCCGTCGTGACGGATGAGTTAATCATACATTACACATTTTCAGGACACCTATGCGTATTATTATTATTATTTAAAATTAAATCGTTATTATTTTTACAGATATAAACGAATGATCAATCCTTCTATTCTATTACATTGTGGGATACTACTGTAACCTAAATTGCAGGGAAGATTATATTTAATCATTCTTACAAGGATGACACATGTTTCCATCTAAGTATCGCTAGTAGTTCTAAAGAAATATATGACCTAATTTCCTAAATAGAACAGTGGAGCCAAAAGCTGAAATAAATAAATCTAAAATGAAGGACGCTAATGGAACTAATATATCACAATAGCACTTGTTTCATATGAAATCGCTAAAGCAGAAGATAATGTGTATTAGAAGTCAAGATGATAAATAAAGTCCTTAAAATATTTTAAATAAATGGAAAGCCCACATTGAAAAATAATTATTCATTTCTTAATAGAGTAGCGTCAAAGAAAACAATTTCATCCTTACTTCCCCGTATATGATTTTCATATATAAGTTCTTAATTAATTTTTTGATTGTTTTTAAAGTCTATCTATATACCGTGTTAATACAAAGTTTAAGACGTTTTTGTATGTTCATAGAAATAACAGTTATTTTTTAAAAATTGGACAAGCCATAGTAATAACTTTGAAGGGCGAACGTATTGTTTTTGTTTGCTGGGATTGCAAGGTTATTGTATATTTCGAACTTTTAAAACGAACAATTCAAACGAAACGATAGTGTCTATAATAAACAAAGTTAAACACCACCCTTAAAAATATGGAACAGAATTGGTAAACAGAAAAGAGGTAGTATTTCCTTACGACAAAGCGCGACCACATGTGGCGATGATGTCCTAACATAAGGTTAATGAATTTAATTGGAATGTTATCAAGTATCCACCATATTCACCAAACCTTGATCCTTCTGAACAACATTTATTCAAATCACTGCAAAAATAAATAAAATGATAAAAGTTTGATGCAATAGAATAGATAAAAACTTCCCTTAATGCATTTCGTACTTTAAAGTAAAGGGAGTTTTACTCTGTTATTATCAAGTGGATAGAAATGTGAGAAAATGTTTTAAGAACCAATAAGATTATTTATTTAATTAAATCAATAAAAACCTCGATCAAGGCCAAGTTGTCCATGTTCAATATTATCTCATTAAATAAAATATGGCTCAGTATATTTACATAAGCACAATCTAAATAATAATTAGCATTTAACTAAATAGGTATTCAGTATATGAATTTACGATGGTGTAATATAATATATTTTAAATGACATGCTCGTATTTAATTGACTTGGGACCAACGCGCAAACTTTGGCCGCTGCAGAGAGCTTATATGAAGTTTACAAACACACGGATGCGCGCGCAACTACGGCTGAAATTTAAATCTATTCAACGCAAAATAACAATAATTAATTATTATTTTAATAATAATATTAGGAGGGTCTATTTATTTATTAAAAAATCTTAAATACTAATCAACAAAAATTTCTAACATTTTTTGCCAGCGTAAAGGCAGTTGTTCGATTTCCTTTTTAAAAATGTCCCTTCGATTTTTCATAGAAAACTTTTTCAAGTTCCCTTTTCGAACATTATTAAATTGTTCACCTCTTAATGTATGCTGTAACGATCTGAAAAGGTGTTAATCCGATGTCGCGGGATTCAGTGAATAGGGTGAATGAGTTTAAAGTTCCAATCCAAGCTCCCTTATTTTTCCTGTGTTATTTTGTGTTTTATCGTGCTGAAGAATATTTTTTTTGTGATTGATTAAAACAGATAATTCATAGTACACTCATCCCTCTCTTAGCACGAAAGATAGGTTCTGCTAGATCACCGTGTTAAACGAAACCGTGTTAAGCGAG
>JAGXCT010032650.1:2745-35598 GCA_022495035.1 Philopotamus ludificatus
AGTGGGTCAACCTGCACCTGGATTACGTAGCCAACTAATGTTGTTCTTGACGTGCCCTGAAATGGCGGAGGAAACTCCTACAACGCCGAGCACGCGATGAATGGCAAAGTAAAAACCATACGAAATCATCATCATCATCATAAGGTAATTGGCGTGGTTGAAAGAATCACTAATAAGACTGTCTATATTATAGATTGTCTCTATAACAATAAAGATGAAAGCAGAGAAAGAGAATTTGTCAGGAATTTCAAGATATTATTTTCCAAAATAGCAAAAAAACGTTTGGGGTCTTTTGGAGGCTTCATTGAATGGGGCTCATATTTGGAATTTTCGATTATTGTATGTAAATAATGATTTCTAGACTATGTACAAATATTAATATTAAATAAAATAAACATATCATTTTTATATATGTACTTATTATATAAGATAATACGCATGTGATCAAGTGGTATAAAATACAAGTCACAGTGAGTCGCTAAAATTTTAAGTAAATAACAACTGTTATCAAAATTGAAGATTATTGATATAGAAATTTGGATTGTCATCGTCCAGTTTATTTTATTAACTCAAAATTAGTTGTTAAAAAGTGTGTCCTTAGTCGACGTTCTATTAACATTGATTGATACTTTTCGTATTGATCGTGTGTTATTTAATCTATTTAATCCACCGACGCAATTTTTATTAAAAGAAAAATGCCAATGGCTCAAAACCAATGTTTTCTTTAAGAAATATGAAGCCATTGTTTAAGAGGCGATTTATATTTTCAAAACAAATATTGTTCATCCATAGGAATATTGATGATATTCGAATTTCGAACCTATCTACCTCGTCAATGACCAAATTGATTAAGAACAATCTAATAAAGGACTTCCAGTACTTCTCTGAACACGGTATACCGTACGATGAAGAAAAAGAACCGCTATTGGGACATCTGGGGAATCATGAGATTGTAAGGAATGACTAATTCAATCTTCATTCCGTACAAAGAAATAATTTAAATAACATTGACATAAGTAATAAATTCAAAATGGCCGAAAAACAAGTGAATATCATTTTTTATAATCTTTCTCACACATATTCTATATAAAAAAAATAACCAAATGAATATTGAGGGATTAATTACGTACATAATAAATTTATATCTATTGAGAAAAATCTATGCAAAATTAAATTAAAAATATAATAATTACAATGTGCGTAATAATAATATGCAAACTCATACGTACGTAAACATATTTGTATAGTTTTGTAAGCATGCCTGGACAATTAATTTATCTGTGACACTTGGAACAATTAATGCAATATAATAAATTAAAAAAAATAATAATCACCGTCACGCATATAGCAGCTAATACGATTGTTTGAATAATAAACGGATACAAGTTAATTTCCGCGGATAGGACTCAGAGGGGAAAATGACATTTACAACATTTTTACAACAAAAAATAAAAAAATAATGCCACAATATTATTTCATGTACAAAATTATAAATTATGCAAATATATTAATTAATTGTGAGAGTTGGCAACATTCACAAATGAACAGCTATTTTTTTAATATGGCAATATGGAACGTTTCGCGCTTTATATTCGACTGAAATGACAGTTCTGCACTTACTTTGCTGGCCGAGTTAATGGCTGGCAGTCGCTGTGTATCATCATAGCCATGATGTAGAAGTGGGTGGATATATATAATGTATGAGGTTACAAACCCGTATAACTATAACTACATGTAAATAAATCTAACCTAAAAATATTTTTTGCTTTATGATATAACTCGGCCACTGTGAAAATCAAGCACTGAGAACACGATTATGTATCTATATTGAAAATGGATTACTTAATCATTTACAACGAGCATCATGGATCGAGTACCATCTTCTGAAGCCAACGATGAGTAATTATATCTTATCTTCGATAATTATCACTTTTTTTTGTCACAATTCAATAGCGTTTTACTAACGATCGACCGTATTATAATTAGTTTATAAATGCAAGTATTGTGACTAGAAACTGGTGCATTTAATTAAATAATATTGTTGTATGTTCAATAACGAATATCAACAATTATATATTTGCGTATTAATTTACTTTTTTTTTTAATTTCAGGTACTGATACCTATTATAACTATTATACGATGCTTACATATTTTTGATATCATTCAATATTTTGCATTTTCTGAATATTCTTATGACTCGAAAGAAGTTTTCAAAATCTTTTCGATGAATTTTGAATTCTGTTTTTTTCACTTATTTGAGTTATCAGTTTCATTGACATTGATTCTATTCCCTGGATTTATCTATTCTGCAGATTTTTTTAAATTAATTATGGAACTATTGCAGTAAGTGTCATAGATCGTAGATAGCTAAAAATGTACCATGAATAATCACAGCACATTTTTAGCTACCTACAAACAAATGACTACATAAGTAATTGTCACCGATTAAGGGTATGAGATTAATAATATCCATCATTTTGGATATACAGTATTCATTTATAAGAAATTATTAAATTTTGGTTTTTTCACAGCCATCGGTTTAAACCAACTTAAATTCGTGCAAATTATTTGCAGGAATACTTTCCTCATAATTTTATTCCTATTTTTTCACAATACCTACTGCTTATAATAGATTTATGAGTTGAGGATTGTAGTATTTTTGGAAGTGTTACTTTGATTAAATTTAAATTTTGGTTAAAGACATTTGCGTTAACATTTTCCTCATTACCAAAATTTGGTTCTTTCACAGCCATCGGTTTAAACCAACATAAATTCGTGCAAATTATTTGCAGGTATTCTTACCGCGTGATTTTATTCCAATTTTCTATTCTCTCGCAGTACAGTTCGCAATATCTACTGCTTATAATAGATTTATGAGTCGAAGATTGTGGTATTTTTTTCTCTTGCTTAAAAATCTTGCTAAACATTTTCCTCGTTATAAAGTTTTTTTCATAGCCACCGGTTTTATGAAAATAATTCATAACCGACCATACGAGTAAAATCGCTTTCTTATGTTGTTAAACTTAGGATTGCCTGATATCTGCCTGAAAATATCTTTTACCATTTTTATTATTTGATTGTGGCATTCTTTTGTCTTCATTAAATGGTGACTAGTAATTCAACGATTCTATAAAAAAACATTTTGAGATATCAAAAAATCAGCAATTTGTTTTTTGTCTCTAAAATTATCGAAAATCATTTAATATAAAATTAATGATCATTCAAATTCTCCGCTCTTTTATGATATGAATTTTTTTCCCAGAGAATAAAATTCATCTCACGAAAAACTAGCTTCGTTTCAACATTAATTTTTAATATATTTACTAAACATGCATCCTCTATCATCATCATTGCCACGGGAAACATGGCTGACAAACGAAAGCGAAAACGAAAGTCACTTGAATAGAAGTTAAGGCTAATGGGTCTCGATCTCACAAAATCCTCAATATGATAATATATATAATTGTTGTATATATGTAAATATATGTTAATATTTATTTTAATGAATAAAATTATTAAATCAAAATTAATTGCACATTTATTAATTAACATCTGAGGTGATATTTTGATCCTTGTTATATTAAAGCAGTAGTCGGCAAATATATTAATTGAATGAGCGGTACAACGATTCAGATATCTTTGAGGATTCCAAATTTCTTTTCATGAATCCTGTTTTATAGAAGCCAGTTAAAACTAGGCAAACCGAATTTGGTAAAAATGGGATATACCATTATCATTTTTCGGTGTTTCTCTTGTTGCTTTGCATTTACATTCTCCTCTGACAAATTCTCCTCCACGACTTCTTACTGTGCAACACAATGCAACTCCATAAGCTCTTCGGTGGTCAGTTCTTGACTGTGTTCTTCAACAAGCTCATTGATATCATTGTTATTCAGCTCCACTCTCATGATCTAGACTAAATATATAATCTCGGTGACTACAGGCTCCACGGATACTGTCTCAACCCCTCACAGTCACATTCGAGAACGCTCTCGGCTCAAAGTTTCTTCCTAGCTGAAATGAGAGTTCTCTTCGTAACCCTTTACCATGCATCATCTCGAGGCAGGCAATGATGTGAAACTGATATTTCCAAAACTAACTCCACGTGGTAATCATTCTCGCTTATCAATGATTTTACGTTTCATTTCCTCCGGCAATATTTTCAGGGAAATTTTTAAATAGAATAGTATATAATAGTTTAACATATCACTCAAGGTGTAATAAGAGACTATGGCGTGGAAACATGGCACCATTCTTAATAAATCGGTATGGCTTCTTGTCTATGCGGATGGTATAGACATTGTGGCCAGATCTTGGGCGGCTCTCGAGTACGAGGAAGAACCATGCTGGGAAACCGGTGTTACTTTGGACTTCAAAAGCATTTACGGTCGAGATTCCTCTCAAAGAACACTAAAGTCAAGCTCTACATGACCCTCATCAGGCCCGTCCTAACATACGGATCTGAATGTTCAAAAAACTTTCTAAGATGACATTTTCTTATGGAGTTTTAGATCAGCAATATTAAAAAAATAATTTGTTTAATAAACATATTTATTTTAGGATTATAAATTACATTCAGTATTAATAAATCGAGATAAATAGACGACGATAATTATACTATTTTCTTTAATTTCAATGTAGCATAAGAATCATCCATAGGTTTGAACTCGGTGACTAATTCACAACCACAATTATCGGCTGCAGTCATAATTTTATCCGCAAATGCTCTGATAATATCCTTTTTCACGTCGAGTAAATATTTTTTAGATTCCACAATGACAATACCGTCATCTTTTAACATGCTAACAGTCAGAGTATTAAAATTATCTATGCGATTGTGCGATAAATACATCAAATTGAATTTCTTCAAAAACGATTCTTTCATAGGATATTTTTCGATAGCCGACGGCGAATGAAAAGATACATTAGCAAAATCTAAATCTATAGAACGCATATCTTGCATGAGATTAAATTGAGAATTATTGACGATATCCTCTTCCGATGATAAATTTGCATCGGACTCTTTCAAAATTACTGCGCCTAAATTATAAACGTTCATTCCTTTTGCTAATTCAGGATCAAAACGTTCTTTGTGTTGAATCTCGTAGAGCATTCGCATTACATTCCTTTCGCTAATATCGGTAGCACGCTTCAAATGAATTTTATTCGATGTCTTCATCATATCGTCATCCTCGCAGCTTAAACCGTAAGCTATATAAGGACCGACAACGATATCTCCGATGTAGCCTCGGTGAATGAACTCATCGCCGGTCGTAAGCACACCAGCTGCCAGAGTACAATTAGGTCTCGATACCTCAGTTTCTAACCATGTAAATGCTACACCACTCGTGCGAAAATGTTTAAACTCCTGCGAAGATACAGTAGCGCCTCCGATGTCTCTGAATCTCATATTGTAATCCCAATCGAATACACCACATTTCGCATCGTATCTCGTTCCTAAATAATTCCTCACACGTTTATCCCATAAATCACAAATATTAAATCGATTAGTGTTGCCTGCTTCCCAAAACTTCAATAACATCTCGATATAATCTCGTTCACGATATTTCAATCCGTCGATTGAAATAACTGGAATTATTCTGGACATGTAGTTCAAATCCGTTATCATCTTGATCAAACATTTTGATTTCGATACCATATATTTTGATGACGATTGTCGCATCAGCGTATTGCCGTAAATCTCCATGAATAATCTGGTCTTTTCCAATAATCCGAGATGTTGAGGATTTTCGAACGCAATCGCCAGAAGCATCAATTGACGGGCTATTAATTCGAGACATCCTTCAATCACGTAGATATTGATCTTTTTATATGCACGACGGTACGCCTGTGCTAACGTTTTCAAAATGTGACGAGCATCGCAGCTTCCCACCAATAAAATATTAAAATCGTCGTATCGATTATACGTATTGTATTTTAAATACTCTTCTTGCAAATCCAATGCCGGAGAAATTCCCCAAAACATGTCTCCAGTTGAAGTAAGACACGACTGTGTTTGCTTCGATAATAATTTGTGTTTAAATTGTCATGGCAACAGCTTCCATGGAGTTATATTATGACATATGTTTAGTATGAGACGAAAAATATTAAATGATTAGTAAAATAAATAGCTTAATTAATTAAACTTAATTAAAAACTTAAAAAAATAATTTTATGATGAGATTGCATAAGTTATGAGAAGCACAATCATTGTAAGCAGTAGCGGATTTAGCTCTTGAGAGGCCCCAGGCGCAATTAAATTTTGAGGCCCCCTCTTAAAATATTTTTATTGCCACTACAGCCTATAATGTGCATTCTACCCCAACTTTTTTTGGAATTTTCGATGTTTTGGATACATAGTTATTATAAAAACAATTATCTAAAATGATTAAATAAAATAAGTTTTTAATTTTTGTTGCTAATTCCTTTTCTTCTTTTTATTTATTAGCTTCTCGATGATCAATATTAGCGTTCTCGCTGTTACAAATATTTGTTATTTTTAGAAAAATTCAGAGGCCCCCTGTGGGGCTATATGCCGAGGGCCTCGACGCCTTGCATCTTTTCGCCTAAAGGTAGTTACGCGACTCCATGGTCTGCGGAATAGTCAGTGCATATAGTTCGAATTATGAGCTGGCGTTACTATTTTGTCAATTCAATTTAGGGAATACAGTAAACCCCCCTATAACGTACATTTTTTTAAAAGGTAGAATTTTTATAAAAATATTTTATAATTTAATAAAATGTCACGTTGATCTTCTCTTCCCGCATGTTACGGGAAGATTACGTCAGACAAAATATAAAAGGATATCGCGCATTTGCGCTGGTAAACAGGTATAAATGAAAATGTTTGATTTAGTGATTTCCTTCTAATCAAAAAATAAAATTGAAAAATCTTAGCCCCCTATAACGTCCCCCCTATAACGTGGAACATATCTTGAAGTTATAAGGGGGTTTATTGTACTGCTTAATTTATTTTATAATTTTTGTTTCAAAATTCATATACAAAGATGAATATTGAGGCCACCTGAAATTAATGAGGCCTTAGGCGCGCGTCCGAGGGGAAATCCGCCACCGATTATAAATCTTCTTTATTATTATGTAATTAATAATCTGCAATACATACAAATTATATAAATAATTATTAATACATTTTTATTTTGATATTTATGTTTGTTATCCTTAGGCAACCAACTAACCCCCTCCCCCCCCGCATAACATGCTACTAGGGGTCTCTAGAATGTAATCAGCATCAGGCCTTAAAGTCACTATCTGTCACTGTTTCTTCATTTTCTCCAGTTCCGAATAGTTATCTAATTTGATTTTATAAGAACAATTAATAAAAATAATATTATGCTATAAACTGTCTTCTACATTTAAACCTGGTATATTCTATAATTGCTACAAGATAAGTAATTGATCTGCCTATGTCATTTTCTATAGAATGAATGAACAAATAATTACAAAATTAAATTGGATAAAATAATGATTAGGGTTATGGGGACCAGGGACCTCTTTGGGGCCCCCAAATATCAAGGGCATCTTTGGGCCCTCCAATTGTCGGGGGCCTGATGCTCTAGCATCATAAGCATCCATATAAATCTGCCACTGTGAAGTAATTATCTAGTTTGTATCTCTAGATTCGAATAACATGATTATTGATTAACTAAGTTAAAAAGGAATGTTTAACTACCACCACTAATGACATCTAATAGAAAATATAACCACTGTTTATATAATCCCTGCTTTATGTTATAAAATCAATGGTCACATTTCGTGTTCTTATGCTTCACTATATAGAATGCGCTCTCTTCGAGGATATTGATTAATCGGAAGCGTCCGCATCCATTTCATGAACAATAAGATGTCATATTTTATACCTGCTACAAAAACTCCGTTTTGTCAGTCAGCAGTTGGTCGTTGTCTTTTACGACAGATGACAAGGAATCATTCGTTCACACTGTCATGATAGTCACATTTCCGTGAATTTCTCGTACCAAAGATTCGTCTCTGGGATCTTATAATTCATCTCGTACTAAAGGAATCTTTGGGATCATCATCATCTGCGTGCAGTTCGTCTCGAGGGCGGGACCATCATACCTATCATCGGATGGCGACATCTGACTCATTTCTTCAATAAACATCAATATAAAAACAAGCGTGTTTTCACTTAATCGATCTTCGAAGCGCGATCGTCAACTACGGGAATGATCGAACGTTTTTAATCAGCGGTCGTGTACCTTTGATACGAGCTCGGTGCCTTAACGATGGAGGTAGCGACGGGTTCCATTTATTGGACTACTGTCGCGCGCCCCCTAACATTTTGGTGGCAGCGGTGGGTTACCTTTCGGTACTACTGTCGCGCCCCCTTAACATTTACATAGATTACTTGTAACTAAATATTTTTTTACTACCATAGACATCTTCCCAGGAGAATTAACAGTTGTCCCACAGGGATGACCATAGCGCTTAAAACAAATCTCATAAATTATGGAATAATCATTAATAAAATGTATTTAAAAAACGTTTATATTTGCTTGAAACAAAAGAATATTTAACAATCTAAAATTTGATATCGAACGGTTTATCCCGCTTTTTCAAAATGAGATTTATACCATCGATGGGAGCTAATATAAACGAATGCGGCACATACGTCACCGGTTTTACGTATTTACTTTCGATGGTGACGTTATAACGGGATAGAATCGATACGAGACCGAGCTTCGCCATCACCGGACCGAAACGAGTACCTGAAAATAAAAAAAACAAATAAAACCAATCGTTTTTACATATATTGAGCGATATTTTTGATACTAACCCATACATATTCTTGGACCTTCGCCGAATGGTATATGAGCAAAGCGATGATATTCAGCTCTGTTCTCTGCCGAGAATCTATCGGGGTTATACGTCATGGGATCTGGATAAACATCGGGATTTCTGTGTATCCCTAACGTGGGAATTATCAAAAGCGTCCCTTTATCGATTACTGCATTCGAATCCGGTATCTGATACGTTTTCGTACATAATCTAAAGAGCAACGGAAGCGGTGGATACATTCGGAGAGTCTCTGTAAATTATTTTATATTATAATAAAAGTGCTGTCAGGATTAGAAGGTCACTTAATTAATAATAATACCATCAACGGCTTGAGCTAAATATTTCATATCCGCCAAGGAGTCGTACGTCAGCTTTCCGTCGTGTTGTTTCAGCACCGTATCGATTTCATTGATGATCTTATCTTGAATCTCGGGTTGTTTGGCTAGTTCGAATAATGTAAAGCTGCTGGTCGTCGACGACGTATCCACTCCGTCGATAAAGAAAACGAATAATTGAGCCGCTATATCACCGAGCGACATACTGCAATCGTCTTCATCCTCGCAGCCTGCAAAATCGAATTTATCCTATCAAATAATAATTTACGCTATAGCGGTAGACATACTTATTTGTTTTCCGTTTTTTTCATGGACGATTCTTTCGTCTCTGAGCGTCAATAGAGTCTGCATATAATCGTTGCTATTGACGTTATTCTCTTTTCTGTATTTCACAATGTTTTTAGCGATCTCCATATAGAATTCGTTCACGTTATCCTCGTACATACTAGTTCGGAGACGCGTTACTATCCATGGGGCGAGTAACGATAGCGTTTGCACCATTGATCGGTAATGGTTTAACCGTTGCGATTTCAAACTCATCTCTCGGAATTGATTCATTTCGGAGCTGATGCTTTTGCAGTCGACTCCGAAAGCGCACGTGCCGATGATGTCTGTGCTGAGTTTCGATAGGATCTCTTTTAAATCGATGGTATTGCCGGCTTCGACTTGGGGCTCTAAATATTCTTGCATTTCCTTCGAGCAATTCACCATCGTGTCAAACATCAATTTAATCTTTCCCGACGTAAACGACGATATTAGTTTGACGCGTAAATTTTTCCATCGCGTTCCGTTTATATTAAACAGGTGACCTTCTAACGGTTCGGTGTGTTCGTTATGCACGAGTCCGTGATCGGTAAAATGCATAAAATCTTTCACCATAATGTGTTTTATCAATTCGAGATCGTTTATCATGACGATCGATTTGTGCGCTAGATACAATCCGACAAACGGCTTTTTTCTGTGCTCTAAATACAATTTTTCAAATTGTTGTCCGATATGGAGTTTTCCCATCACTAATTCTTTAATATTACCAAAAGGAAAAAACGTCGGCGGCGAGTATATGCCTTTTCTCGCCCAATACTTGTATCTATTGTGGAACCACAAGTACATTATACCGATTATCACTATTAAAAAAAACACAACGTTCACTAATATCGAATACAACCCCATATTTATTTGTATTAAAAATAAATCTTCGTCTGTCTCGGAAATATGCTCGATATTCCGCAGCTGAATGAATTATGTGTATATGTAACTTGTATTATTAATTGCTTATCATTCTGGTCCAATGAGAGGAGGTTTTTAGCCAATAAATATCGTGAACAGGGGTCAAAACTATAATAAAATACAATAATCATCTATTTAATAATTGCGTTATATCTTATTACGTCAGTAAATTTACATATCAAACTCCTAGAATATTTACAAAAATAATAATTATTATAAATATGTAAAAAATCAATCAATATAATTTTTTTCTTTAATATGCTTACAATCTGTATTAAAAAATATGTAAATTAAACAAAAACCTTATGAAAATAACATTCATTCTAATATTTTGTTTAAAAATATCGCATTAGATACAATTTCATTCAACATAATCATAGATAAAAAAATAAAATATAGCACAAATCATAGTTTTATATATTAGAAAATACTTTTGAATAATACGCATTATATTAAACATTGGTTCATCTATATTTTTTTGCCTATACAAGGTTATCGATTATCAATAACCTTTAATTTTATGATAACCTCAGTTTCAATAATATGGCATGAAAACTTAATTAGCAAGAATATGACCCATTGTGGCAAAATTAAAAAGTGATACAAATAGTTGTATGTAAATTTTCAGATTTTAATATTTTAGGCGTGTGCTCAATCTGCACTGAGACATTGCCGAGTGTGCGTGTCATTATATTGATTAGATGAATAACTATTTTATGCTTAGAATAATCCATTTAAAAAAAAAATGAAGAATTCATCAATATCTCGATTTGAAGTGAGGTCTCTGATATACCCCCTTTGGATGATTCAGTTGATTTCGAGCCGCCGTGACGGATCGGTTAACGAGATAATTAATTTATTTTTAATATTGATTAAATAAACGTTTTTTTTTTTGAAAAAAACGAATTTTTCTACCGCTCTACCTAATATTTAATGTTGAAAAGTAGCGGATTTTGAGTTTTAATAATATTTTTTAAGTAATGGAACATATCTACAATTTTTATATTTATTTATTAATTTAAAGATAATACGTGGTTAACACTACAATAACATAACAAACTTGTACATACATTATAGTAAAAATATAGCACATAAACAGTAAAAATCATAGTATTGTCTACGTAATCAGCCAAGTGGTTTAGTAGACTGATAGCTCTGACTACTGGAGAGTTTCTGAGAGCACCTGTCCTCACATTTGGCGGAAGGAAAAGCACACGCGGATGAGCTTGATGGTAGTGACGCCCATAAGGGCAACTCGCACAGTACAAGGGGGCTATGAACTACGCAAACCAACAGCTTGAGGAAGTGTTTTGTCATGTAAATTGACCTTCTTGACATTGACAACTATGAATCCATATGCTTAGAAAAAAACAATGAAGACTAATGAACCAAGTGTAACCAGACACAGAAGCGAAGAAGTCGTGTTATTAGGTTTATTATGTTAAAATTAAATGAGAGAAAAAAAGAGATAAGAAGAGAACCAAGCCAAAAGTTGTTAAGAAGCTTAAATTTTTAAATTATTTTAAATGATTTTAACTAAATTGGGCAAAAGATGTCTGAATTTTTATTTGTTATCTTCTTTTCTTTTCTTTTGAAGGTAGTAGAACAGTTTTGGATAGTGGAATTCTATGATAGCATTGGGAGTATATGGGTTATATGTATATAGTTAAAGTGCAGCGTTCTTGCAGCTCTATTACGTACTTCGTATATATGGGAATTAAACTTAAATTTAGAGTCGAACAGAATTCCCAGATCTTTGAATCGAGATCTCAGAAACCTCAGATTGCCTGGGAAGAGTTACATTCCCAAGTGTGTAATCAAAGGTTAGAAATTCTTGATCTCGAAAGCATCATTTCCTGAGATTTCCTAACACTAAACGGGAGACGTTGCTTCATGATAAAATTAAAGACATATTGTAATATCTAACCTATGAGATTTAAAGTTAATATTTTTTTACCAGTATTTTAACGATGATTAAATTTGGGATAAATTAGGGTGTTTTTACAATATTGCTCGAGGTTGTCTCATAGGATTTCGAGTATATTTTATAATATATTCATAGGATTCAAAAATAAAACAATAATACTAATAAAGCAGCATAATTATATAATTATTTTACACCATTAACCAATTTTTAATGCCAATATATCAAGAATCAAAGAATGTACAATATTTATATGTTTTCTTATTAAATATGTTAATTTTATACGAAAATATTACATTTATATTGAGGTTTGATAAAAAAAAATATGCCATATTTTTATTTTTCGCTAAATATCCTCCTTTTCCAAATTTCAGAGCACTTCTACTAAGCAATTTTTCGAATGGTGTTAACATGCTTCAGCTGTTCAGTCTTTGTCTCATCAATGTTGGAAGAACGACATTATATCAGGTTTGTTTTCACCTTTAAAAATATGAGAAATTCACAAGGGTGAAAAGCCCACGAAATTAAAAGAATTCTGGATATTTGTTTTGTTAAACCTCGACATATAATAAAAAATATACAAAGCCTTATGAAACAACTCATTGCATATATTGGGTCTACCAGAAAGTTCTGTCAAGAGCATGTTAGATCAAAATCCTTTTTTGACAACATCGGAGATTGCAGAAATGGTTGATTCAGCTCAACAAACCATTTCGGACTATATTCGGAAACTAGGATTGGTGTGGAAATATTCAAGATGGGTGTTACATGAGTTAATTGAGACTTTGAATGATTGAGTCATCATATGCACATCTCTGCTTGCACGAAACAAAATCGAACCCTTCTTGGACCGGATGATACCTGGGATGAAAAGTGGATTACCTATGAAAACATCGTAAGAAGAGCATATTGTGAATCCGAAAACCTGCCTCATCCACCTCTCAACCGAAGTTGAGCCTGAATAAGAGAATGTTGTGTATTTGATGGGACATTCGAGGACCAATACATTTTGAGCTGTTGAAACCGAACGAAAAGTCAAATTCGGAGAGGTACTTTCAGCAATTGGATAATTTAAAAACAGTAATCCAAGAAAAGAGGCCGGCGACGTTCAATAGGAAGGACATCATGCTGCTTCATGATAATGCTAGGCCGCATACTGCTTTGGGGACTCGTCAAAAACTCGCAGAGCTAGGCTGGAAAATTCTGTCGCATCCACCATACTCCCTGGACCTAGCACCCTCCGATTATCACTTGTTTCTGTTCTTACTAATTTTTTTGCAGGGCAAAAAATTTAAAGACGGAGAAGGTATCAGACTAGTACTGGTTCAATTTTTTGCCTCTAGGGATAAGGCATTTTTTAAAAATGGGATACCCAAGTTGCCATCACGTTGGCAAGAAGTCATAAATAATGATGGAAATTGTATTATTCAATAGAGTTTATTCAAGGGATGAAAATTTTTGTTTTATTTTAAAACCGGACAGAACTTTCCGATAGACCCAATATTATAATAAAAATACAACACCTTTTCTAAATTATACAATTAAATACAAACACACAATCAAATCTTACGGCTAATAAGGCAAATGTTGGTGTAATGCGAAATCAATAATTTGGTAATTCCAACGGAAATTATTCGATACTCCATAATATGATCAACATATTATGTAAATTTGTGTACTCGTTCATGATCCTGACACAAATGCAGTTGATGTAAATTATCCCACCAGAACCGCAGACGATGTTTTAACACTAATTTAAACCATGGAGATATCGGCGCCTCGAATTTTGAAATTGCTCTAAAAATTAATAAAAAATATATTAATGTTAACATCATCTTATATATTAATATTATATTAAATTGTGATATATACTCGTCGAGCTGGTTTCTAGGTATATAGCGAACTTCGTCTATTTCATCACGATTCGGATCAATCAACACGTCTTTTTGTAAGAATAAAATGTAATCGACTTCGTGTTCGCCCCATTTACCATCGCCTACATGACAGTAATGTATACGCGTAAGGAACGTAAAATCGGACTTTGACATCTACAATTAATAAAAACAATGTTATACATTACACATTTCATTTATTTTGTTCTACATAATAAAAAAAATAATGGATTTCCTAGTGATGATGATGATTTCGTATGGCTTTTACTTTGCCATTCTTCGCATGCTCGTGTTGTTGGAGTTTCCTCCGCCATTTTGGAGCACACCAAGAACAACATTAGTTGGCTACGTAACCCAGGTGCAGGTTGACCCCGGCAGGCCAACATTGCACACCTTAACGATAGTCTAAAACAGCCACTAGGTGCGGCATTGCTTCCATCCGAACGAGTTTTCCTCGTTGCCGCTACGGCCTGGGAACTGAAAGGACGGAGCAAGTTTGTAGGAGGCGGTAATGTGGTGGGAAACGGCTCAAGGAACTATCCCGGCATTTGCCTTTGAATGGCTAGGGAGCTGGGTCAACCTAGTTAGGCTGCTCTACGTTTATTTATTATGCAAATTTTGCCGAAAAGTGTAAAATAATCCACTTTACAGAACTCGCTCTTTCACGATCTACGTTGTTTTCTTATAACAACTCTATGCAATGATCGTAAAAAGAAATAATTTTCTTGCGATATAGTATGGCAGTCGATTCCTAGCATCTCTTAATCAGTTGAGGGTTTGCCGTTTAATTTTAATAAACTCTGAATATCATTTAACCTTCGATACCTCTGGAAATGGCTAAAAACCTAACTTTATATTACAAGATTTTTTATTACAATATTATTATTTATTATTTAATTGGCCTTCTAACCCGAAGCGGGTCTTTGCCACCTGGATGATTACGCGATCTCCAACAGTTCTGGGTTTCTTCTATTCACCCCCCAAGCATCAGTAAAGGTGCGTCCGTCTCAATCCTGAGGCGAAGATTGCGATGGTTGCTGTCAACGAGCAGATTGTAACAATAATAATCGGACATGATTAGGGCCGATTCGTATTTAATTTACTGTCTGATCAGATGCTACATCTGGCAGCATATCCGTCTCTGAATGAGCGGGAAGCGGCCTGGGCTTCTCATAGTTCCATAGAATCTACGTTTTTTTTATTAAATTTTTATATGAGACTTTCTGAATTCTGTTTTTGTATATTGTTAGTTGTGATTTTCTCCTTTTAACACTTTAACATCCGCTTACGCCACGTTGGCGTCCTATCTCAGCCAACTGTTATCTATCGCAATCTACGCATACTTTAGATTATGAAACAATAAAAATCTCAAAGTATGAACATTTTATGGACATTTTTTCTGACATTTTTTAGATAAAATATTTTTTTTGAGATTCGGTTCTCCAAAATGTTTACGAAATCGTGCGGTCGGTAAAGTGTTAATGTATATTTTTTTTTTTTCATGAAGATGTGCAATTTCACGGCAATTTACGTAGCGATTACTTGCAGTCACTCCGCGCGACAACTGCACAGTGTTCGGAAACGTACCTTTAAGATATTTTATTTTATTATTAACCTTTTCCACTCTGGCTATTTTTTATGTCGAATCTACGTTCTACTCTCATTAACTGTTTTTTACGAATATATAAAAAAATATTTTCATTGTTAACACATTGCAGACCGGGGGACTCGTATGCGAGTCCTCCCGAGGTGCATAAGGTGCCTGGGGCCTCAAACTATTATTTAAATATTTTAGCAGTACAGTTAACCCCCCTAAAATCGGGCCCGTAAGTTGGGATAGTGTTATTGGGGGTAAAGCCTGGCACGTGTCGTTGGGGGTTGGCGGCGAATATTTCAACTTGGCGTGTAATTTGGGATAGTGTAATTGGGGGGTCCACTGTATTCCCTAGATTAAATTGCCAAATGACTCTAATGGTCATATTTCGAACCATATGTACCGACTCCTCTGCAGACTATGATCCATGGATTCAGGCGCTTATCTACCTTACTGCAAAACAATGTAAGGCATCGGGGCCCTCTCCATACAGCCCTAGGTCCCCTGAATTTTTCAAATAATAATACATTTTTGTAACATCTAGATCACTTATATCGATCTTCGAGAAGCTAATAAAATAAGATGAAACAGAAGAAGCAATAAATATGAAAAAGTTTGATTTTGTTTTTTTACACATAGGGATAGTGAAAATATTCAGACTCAAGATTGAATTGCACCTGAGGCCTCTAGAGAGCTAAATCCGCCGATCTGTAATCCAATTCTTTAATAAATAAATAGAAAAAAACGTGGTACAATTTTTGGGCCAATACTTCTGGCCTACAGAAAATCTAATAAAAAAAGTGTTATTCTCCAATATAACAATTGAATTGGGAAGTACTTTTGCATCCCCGGTATTCATCAGACATAGGACCTTAAGATTTAACCTAATATAGTACAAATACAGTATAAAAATATTTTAGTGAAAAAATAAATACTTGATCTAGCGGAATTCCCAGTTCATGATTCATTCTTCTTTTCACTGCCGTAAATATATCTTCCTCCTTATCGCCTATCCACAACGGATGACTACAACAGGCGTTAGTATACACATTCGGAAACGTAACCTATGAAAATAAATTTCAACGCACTTTCGTTAATTGCATTTTAATTTAAACAATCGTATATTATTTAAATAACCTTTTTATGTCCTCGGCGTTGCATAAGCATATCACCTTTAGTATTGAAGAGGAAAACACTAAACGCTCTATGAAGTGGAATGGAGCCATCTTTGCCGACTACATGGCAGGCTCGTTTAGACGCCGATCCCAACGTTCTATCGTTTTCGTCAACCAATATACAATTTTCTTGATCCAAAGCATTTTCCTAAACAATTACAAAAAATATTACTTTTAAATAATGAATATTAATTAAAAAAATATATTATAATACCTGAAATGGATCTAATTTTCGTAACGTTGAATATTTTAAGCTTGATGGATAAAATTGTTTTTTTAACAGATCCGTCAATATTCGATTTGTACGTTGGAACGACATCTAAAATAAATTATCAAGATGGAATTATTGAACGTGAGCAATTAAATGAACCACAGATGGTGATGTACTTCGAACGACTGCACCCAAAAATATCGAGATGCTACCTCATATTATTTATTCAAGCTCAAAGGTTAGTACTGACAATACTATCAATGCAATAATCTTAGTATTCAGATTTAAATTATGTCTGAGCTTAATCTATGGGACTATTGTATGAAAATTGTTAAGAATAATTATTTCCATTGGGATAATAATACATTAGAATAACCAACAATGCAATCTATTTAAAAAGAATTAATAATTTATATTATTTCACGTTAGACATGACGGAGTTCACACAGTTTTTAAATAAACGGAATAAGTAATATAAAATTTACCATGTCTATAATATTAGTAATACGAAAATGTGATGGTACAAAAAATTTCACTTGAATCGTTGTGAATAAATTAAAAATATATGTAGGTTACAACCACTTTCATATGTTGGCATAGAATTTGAGGAATGTTGTTAAATTTCATGAAACAAATCAGGGTCAATCAAATATTCCAGGCCCAAAACAATTATATAAAATGCATTACTCACATTTGTCGTGGATTATATCTAGACCAAGTTAACCGGAAGTGAAATTCTCCAGCTATAATGCGTGACGCACAAAATCTCGAATCATAACCGTGTCGAAGCTTTGACATTAGATTCGGTGTTGCCATTGGAAAAAAATATATGTGTACATTCAACGGCGAGGATACTTTGCGCCTAAAAATTCTAAATTAACAAAATTGCATAAATAAGCAAATGTAAAAATATAACTAAAACTCAAATTTTCCAATGAAACTAATATGTTTTTAATATTCCTACGAATCGAATGAACACGTTCCTATGGAAATATTTTCTTGCACGTGTCGCTAGCGTGTGCAGTAAATTGAGAGTTGTCACACCGGAGTGACCACACCGTGACAACAACCATTTTTACCTACCTCTTCTATAATTTTATACGTTTTACCACATCGTCTGTCTTTATCGTATATTTATTCTTATTACATTACACACTGATGACTTATAACTATATGAATATGAATTGTTTATCTTTATTTGCGTTATTAACAATAATAATTTTACATATAAATGATACTGTGATTAAGTTTTAGTATAAATTCTAGAGTCCAACTTGAATATTTATTTTAATAATGATTAAATTTAAAAAAATGTGTTGTCAAGTATCATTTTTTATATCCGATCATGAATAAATTGAATATGAATTTAATTATTAGTTCATCTTGAAAAAAAACATTATTTTCGCACGCTTTCGTTTGAGTTCAGTTTGTGTCCGGACATAGCAAAGGAAACTTCTGTTATTTTTTTTTTTTTTGGTGTATGGTTCGTCACCTTTATTTTTTGTGTCAAAATTTATATTTTATTATTAACAGTAAAAATATCGAAGCCTGAAACAACAATATTCGCTTCTGTTGCCACGGGCGCGACGTTTTATCCTGCTCGCCTCCAGTACGATGTGCCAAGTGCGAGTGAAACGTAGTAGAGACACGTGCCGCGATAATTGGGCGGTCGTTGGTAGTCGCCAGCGTGTTTACGCGTCATATTGATTAGTTAAAACATATAAAATATCGACCAAAGTAAGAATTATACCATGAATAATTATTTTTATTCTTAGATTAATCCATTAAAAAAAAGTCAAGGTATTGACTAATAATAAACTAATAAAAGTAGATGAAAAATTGAAGAGTTGAAGAAACATGAAAAGATGAATTGAAGAAATGAAGAATTCGTCAATATCTTGACTTAAGTTTTTGTGGTATATTTTGCATTGTAAATAGTCTCAATGATTCAAAAAAACAATAGACCTCTAAGAAATAAATCCCCGTTTCAACGTCTAGGAATATCGCTTCGGAAGGGTTTTTATGTGTTTGGTAGACTATGAATGTAGACTAAAAGAAATCAAAAATCATTTGGATTCCAAGTCGAAAAAAATGGATTTCTTTCGGGATGAGTTCAACAATGGCAACATCGTTTTTATGATATACGTTGATAGATATAGCGTTAACACTTTGGTTGCCACGAGCCGATTTAATCGTCTTTTGCTGTTTACCTAGTATTGCTCAAAACGACGGTTCGGCATTGTAAAATATAAAAGCATATAAGAAGCTAGTATCCCGCAGCTGGTCCAGATAGAGGACTGATGGGCCTATTCATTCCGTGAGCACTCAATTAGTAAACATTCCAAGCCATAAAGTTTTTTCCAAAATTACAAGAAATACATTTAATATAGAGTCGAGTGTTGTCCTGTGTCGGTATTGGACGTGGCGGCGATGGCGATTGCCACAATCATGATTTCGTAGATTCTACAGAGCTATGAGGAACAAGGCCGCTATCCATGTCAATTCGATGACGTGGTGGTACAGGAGGTATCCGTAGCATCTGATCAGACCGTGAATTATATACGAATTGGCCCTAGCCTCGGCTGATTATTATTGTTACAATCTGCTCGTTGACAGTTTGGCTCCTGGGCTCATGGCTGGCGACCTGACCCGTATTTGAAGAGCCTAGATAACCTGGAAGACGACCGTCACAATCCTGGCATCAGGGTTGAGATGTACGTGTCTCTGCTGGATATCGTGTAGTGTCCTCCAGGTGGCAAAGATCTGTCTCATGGTTAGAAGGCAACTTATGTATGTAACCGCAGCTGGTTGTCATTTTTGCGAATTATATAGCCATATTTGTACGCAAAAATGTTTCCTCTCCCAATATCCTAAAATAATTACTGTATCATACTCGATAATAGGGATTTCCCTATAGCAGATATAAGTTCAATAAAAAAATGTGTCCCATCCAAAAAAAACATGTTTTGGTTATGCACGTGCACTTTTGTGCCGCCTTTGGTAACAATGACTCCTAAACAATCACGTCGGGGAAGAAATATTTGTGGAAACACCGCACATTGTTTACAAATTACAGAACACATTTTACTATATTATTTTTTATGTCAGAATCACGGTGATTCTGACAAGTTTATAAATAAACGCCGTGACATCTAAAGGGTTAATCCTTCTATAGCGCCGAAATAGGGACCACGCTATAAAATCCAGCCCTATAGAAGACACGGGGCATACAAAATTTGGGGTTAGATTTTTTAAAAATACACCCATCCCTCGCTTAACACGGAAGATAGTTTCTGCTAGATCTCCGTGTTAAACAAAACCGTGTTAAGCGAGACTAACAAATGTATGAAAAAGAGAGGAGGTTATATTTTAGAAATATTAAAAAAATAGTTAAATAAAATTGAAAATTTATTAAAACATGGATAAAAGATGTTATTCAATGTCACTATAACTAGAAGATATTAATATGGGGATTTTCCTTCTTTTTATTGAATGTCATCATCACAACTACTATCGATTACATTTTCTGTTTGTTCCGTCGTAGTTAAAAAAAAATCGGTAATCCGTGATTGTTCATCTTTTTTTTGATATTCTTTGTAATCTCCCTTCTATTATCTGCAACGCATTATTTAATCGTTGAAATGTCAAAGCTCGATCCACACGGATCACATTTAGAAATGCATTTCATATTTCTTTACCATTTGCAACCCATCTTTTATTGTTTTAGCAGTAATCGTTAAAATTGGACCAGACCTTTCAGTGTCGCTTTCGTGTATCGCTTCTGATTTCAGGAGGAACTCTTGTGGTCATATCAATTAATTCTTCTTGATTTAACTCCTGTTCTTCAAACAATTCATCAATTTCGTTGATGGCTAAATCCTCCAATCCCCCACCTCCTATTGTGCGATATTAATAATTTCCAAGTTTATAGGTTAAGTAAAATGGACATTTGTCGTCCAGATATACCCTAACCGTTATTCTTGGAAATTCCCGCAACTGTGCGCACGTCTTCATAGCAAGATTTCATGTAAATTTTTTTTTTCAACAAAACTGAAACCGTGTTAAGCCAGTATCGTGTTAAGCGAGAAATGTGTATATTATTTTTTATGCCATAATCCCGGTGATTCTTGCAAGTTCATAAAAAAACGTAGTGACATTCAAAGGGTTAACCCTTCTATAGCGCCGAGATACGCTATAAAATCCAGCCCTATAGAAGACACGGGACATACAAAATTTGGGGTTAGGTTTTTTAATAGTATTTAATAATTTATAAATTTGACCGAAATTAGTACATGAAACCTTTTTCCATTCGCATATTTATATAGATCGTCATCATGATTTGCTAGCCACAAGGCTCCTTTCTTGAGGGCATGGGGCTTACTAAACTCTCGAATGGCAGTCGAGGCCAAAGAAACCTGAGTCTCACACGTCACGTGAGAACTCCCCTTTCGTGTCCATACCGCGGGGACTCAAACCGTCTTGGTATACGGTTTTTTGTAAAAAAATTCCCTCTCTTGGACATTGCTGGCATTGAACGTACATCTTCTATCCTGTTGGTACCGAAGTTTACCCTCCCGACTGTGTCCAGGCATTCTAGGAGAAAGCAATATAGGAGGGACTTCTGCACACGCTACTCTATAGCAGGCAGCGCTATAGGAGGCTTGACTGTAGTCGCTAACTGACAATAAACTCATTCGTTTACGTGTGTAATAAGAAGAATATATTCGGATCTAAATTATTATTTATTGATATATAATATGAAGATTTCATGAAGTTAATGTCTTCATTCACTATCACGTCTTTATTTTACTATTTGCGTATCTTGTTCTCGAGAGATAGTAGACATTTTAACAGCGAACAGACAATGTAGCTTTTAAAGTAGTATACACCCGGCGATATATATGGAGAGGGATAGATTAAACGTGCGCAGTCGTAAAATTTTAAGAGCGGCAGATATCACGAGTTTCACTGAAACGCCGTAACTGAAACAAATGTTGTTTGAACAATTTGTAGTTTGCGATGGAATTTCGGCACGATTGATAAATATAGTATAAAATTAATAGGTCTATAGAGTACAACTATCTGTAACCGTGACCGTTTTCAGCACTCGTCATACGCATACATACGCACACATACACGTAAATCGATAGGCTCGGCGATGACAGTTCATTAGAAATGTGTCCACTCTGCTCAAGTGATCCGACCACATGCCCCAGTTTCATTTATTTCGTCTCATTAATCAATGCGGACGGAAAATTCGCTATCGAATACGTATTATTCGAATATATTAATTTTGATTAATTCTTTCAGATATAACAAAAAAAAAACGTGTCATAAATATAATCTCCGCGGCGATGTTTCTGAACGGATTATTTATTGCTTTACGTAGAATTTCCGACGGAATAATTTTATTTTAAGCGCCGTCCATAAACATTGACATTAATTTTATTTCGCCTACTAATGTTCGGCAGTTAATCTTTGGTTAACGCTAAAACTGCACCGACTCTATCTAAATTTATGGCCCCGGGCGCAGGGGCTCGTTATTCTTAATAAAACGCAATTGTGAGCAATTTTCAGCGAACGCATATTTATGGCCGGTCATTAGAAATATAATTAATGTGCGGGATGAACTAGAAAATGGCCGACGGGAGCAAATCGGAAAATGCACATTATCATGATTTGATAAAAAATCGATGGTACCTCGGCATATGCCCGTTTTGGAATAATATGTCCACAAAAAATATTTGATATACGACCTTACTGACTTACTAACTGAAGGGGATTTAGAAGATGTACCTGTAGTGGAGGATGTTGTCTCTTTGGGTAGATCCAAAAACTGATCCAGGTGATTTTTGACCTCGTCATTTAGAGTAAAGGTTTTACCGTTTAAAAAAAATGTAGAGACCGGAACAAATAATAATCCAAAGGTGTGAGATCTGGAGAATATGATGGGTGTGGCAGTATATCTCATCCAAGCTCTAAAAGCTTTTGGCGAGTTAATACACTTGTATGAGGTCTCGCATTATCTTGGTGGAACGCTACACCTTTGATATTGATCAATTCTGACCTTTTCTGTTTAAGGGAATCATTCATCGTTGTGTTATCCGGTAGAAGCTAAAAAAAATGGTTCCTTTAAAATCCCACCACACAGAATTTTTTTTTGATGAATATCGGCTTTCGAAGTGCTTTGAGCCGGTTCATCTTTTTTACTCCGTGATCTCTTGCGCTTAACATTGTTGTAGAGAATCCATTTCTCGTCCCCAGTGATGATGCGCTTCAAAATTTGATTATTTTCTTGACATTTGAGAAGCAAATCACATACGACAAAACGACGGCACAAATTTCTTTCCAAAACGCGAGGAACTCAGTTGTCAACCTTTGAGATTAAACATATGCATTTCAAATGATCATGAACGGTTGAATTCGATAAATTTAATCTCTTAGCGATCTTACGAGTTGTTATTCGCCGGTTTGCATCAATGAATGCCTTTATTGTGTCTTCTTCAGCATCAACTGGCACCAGTAACTGGGTGTAGAGATGCGACTATCCGGGCTAGGTTGACCCGGCTCCCTAGCCATTTAAAGGCAAATACCGGGATAGTTCATTGAGCCGTTTCCCATCACATTTCCGCTTCCTACAAACTCGCTCCGTCCTTAATTCCCAGGCCTTAGCGGCAACGAGGAAACTCGTTCGGATGGAAGCAATGCCGCACCAGGTGGCTGTTTTAGACTATCGCTAAGGCGTGCAATGTTGGCCTGCCGGCCCAAAGGGCCTGCCTCGGAAAGCTGATGGAGTCAACCTGCATCTGGATTACGTAGCCAACTAATGTTGTTCTTGGCGTGCTCCGAAATGGCGGAGGAAACTCCAACAACGACGAGCATGCGAAGAATGGGAAAGTAAAAGCCATACGAAATCATCATCATCATATATTATGTATATGAAAATATAAATTAAATTTATATTTAGTGTTTCGCCGTGAGGCTTAGAACAAGAGTACGGTCAGCTCGTTAGCGCTACTAGTGTCGTGTATTGGATGGATGCGGGGCGGCAGCAGGGGGGGGGGGATTTCATCGCTAAGCGCTGTGTTGCGCTACGACTTGGTGTAGTCCCACGTCGTCCATACCGAGTCACTTTTGAAATATATTTTTTTAACAGCCCCTGCTGACGTACCATTATTGTTATGGTTTTTATTTTTAATAAAAAATGCAATGTTTATGGATTTTTTTCTAGTTGTTGAGCCAGATTTAAAGCATCGATAAATGAAATAAAATGAGTTTTGGACGCTGCATGGTAACATAGATAAGAAGAAGAAGCTTGAGTCGGTAGCCTCATCTCTAAGGATTGTGATCATTCTTGATTGGTGCTCTTCAGGATCCTCTGCATTCTGTATCTGGCATCGCAGCTACTACGGTGGAGCCCGTGGCGGTCTTCACTTGGATGGTCGCCCGACCCTCTTCCCTGCGTCCTTGTACGTTTCCAAGCGCGTTTCTAGCAAGATGTCCAAAGCATTAAAAATAATCCTTTTCAAACATGTAGTAGAAAGTCGGTCATCGTAATCGTTTCTCATTTCTCTCAGTACAGACACGTTTGTGAGTTTAGCGGTCCATGGTATTCCCCCGCAGGCGTCGCCAAATTTCCACCACATTTTAAAGCCGTTCATTTTCTTCTACTAAATCCTTTATATTCGCTAGACTTCGGTTTATCTAATTTTTGTATTTTGATGGGAGTTTCTAAGATCTCAATCTCATCTGATTTTTATCACAACATTAAGATAGACAGCGAAATTGTTTAAATTCCTTTCTCGTGAATAACTTATGGCACTTTATCATTATTTACGATCGTTTTAGAGTATGTACTTCATACGCACACACTCGCCCCTGTGTGTTAATATCGAATTATTATTAAATTTATGTAAATACACGTCGGTAAAGTTTTAACTGGAAATTACGCTTCAGAAAGTTGAAACCTACGGAAGCTTCCCCTGTCGGAACTGAGCGAACCGACACGATTCCGCCAAACTGGCTATAATTAACGAAAATGACTGTGAAAATATATAATTGCTGTAAATACATTTCGAAATGCTACAGGGCAACGCAAAGTACATGGCTTTGGAGAAAATTATATTATTTTCAGCGCGGAGACGAAGAGAACAGTCATATATTATATGTATTTTCCAACTAGACAGGTTTTTTACGTCAAACACACCTATTGAAATGTCTATTGAAAAGGGGTCAATTTGATTTACAAAAGGGTGTATTTGAAAAACCTGTATCGACTTTGGTCTTCCTTTACTCCTGCAACAGAAAGGCTTATTGACTGTTCACGGCTACATCCATTATATACTATATACAATCCATTTCAGTCATCAGTGTCTTCGGAAAGTCCTCTCCTCTTCTTGTGATAGTTGATATGTCTATTGAAGAATTCTTGTCATGCACCTCATAGATAGTTGTTCATTGTCATTGTATCATCATCTCTCCAAAGTAGAACAAATCATGTGAATATTTTCTAAGATTAGCACGGCTTTCAAAAGGAATATATCTTCATATATCTATCAAGTTGAGGATCCAAATCTTCGTTACATTTGTACACGTAAAAAAAATCAAGATGGAAATCAATTGAATAATCACTGGAGATATCCCTGGAGTCTAGTGGCATATAATTCTACTGATGACAGAATGTCCCGTCGCAGTCTGAGGACATGCCAAGCTCTCGCGGCACGTGTACGACACTATCACATTTCACTCGCACATCGTACCGGATGCGAGCGAGAAAAAACATCGCATCCGTATGGCAACAGAAGCAAACATTTTTGTTTTTATATTTCCTCAATTGCGGACAATAAAGGTCAATGATTATTTATAATATTTGATTTGATTATTGAATAAATAAGAATAAAATAAGAATAAATAATAATAAAATCAGAATAAATAAGAATAAATAATAATAAAAAAAACAAAAAAGAAAAAAAATAAGAATAAATAATATTAAAATAAGAATAAATAATAATAAATTCAGAATAAATAAGAAAAAATAATAATAAAATCAGAATAAATAATAAATAATAATTAAAGAAGAACAAAAAAGAAAAAATAATAATAAAATTTGAATAAATAAAAAAAAATAAGAATAAAAAAGGACAAATAAGAATAAATAATAATAAAATGAGAATAAATAAGAATAAAAAAGAAAAAAATAATGACAAATAAGAATAAATTAGAAACAAGATTATTTAGCATTTGTGCAAAGGGATTTATTTAGTACACGGAGTTTAACTGTATCATAGTGAAGTACGATGGCTATCTCGTGGAAAGGTTTTTAAACGATCTTGTGCTGAATATAAATGTGTATTATAATTGTAATAATTATTGGCAAATAATCTTAATAAAACTATAAAATATTCTTTTTTGGGCGGGGGGCGGGAAATCATTCTTTCAGATTTAGTGGGTACATAAAAGTAATTGGGAAGCACTGATGTAGATGCATCACATTCATTTTAACATTTTTCTCTCGAACGGATGATACTTTTTCTTCATCAACAACTCTGTGTAGTATAAAATTATTACATATTAATATGTAAATATATCACTTAAAATAATAAAAATAAAATTATATGGACGTTGTTTACGGTGTTACGATCACTATTCATTTAATTTATAACGGTATCGGTGGGAAAATATTTCATAGTAGATTTTAATTACATAGCATCGATTTTCCAACAATGGTCTACTAAAATCCACGCCGAAAAGGGCTCTACTTACAAAATACGCATGAAACGATATTAAAAACAAATATGGCTCTGAAAGAAATGAAATATGGCTATAAATAGTGAATGAGAATGGCAGCAATTACTGAAAAATTACGCGTAAATACAATATTAGCATTTCAAACGGGAGAAACGATTATAATTCAGTATGAAAAATTTGAATTAATATTTCATCCGATACAAAAAAAAACCACACACAATGGACCGCGATTTATTATCCTCTTCGCATGCACAAAGCACAATTCATATTTAAATTACTTTCGTGTACATTATATAAAATGTTTTCTATTGATACCGCGGGCAGACACTGATAATTTCGGCGCCTTCATAAATATTCCGCGAAATTACGGCGCATTACTTTTGGTCCAGTTGGCTAAAAACGCCCTCGACTTTCGCGAGACACGTATTTGCTCATTCAATAAAAATTCAAATCGCACAACGCAAGACATAATCCTCCGCAGTTTCTTTGATGCAATATTTAACCGCAGTTGTAATTTAATTTCGATCTTAGTTTCACGCGAACGATTTACATACCGAAGATCTACATACATGCATCTAAAATTGAGATATTATCAAATGTATTCCGTAAATATTTTCGAATACTTCCAAACAAAGAGAGGTAGATATTATTCGCCTCCATACTCTCGACGCTCTCTCCTGAGGACGGGCAGGGGGGTATTAACCGCACCCTCAGAAACAATGCAGTGCTTACTCGTTCTCTTTAAGTTGCCACTGTTGAAACAAAAGTGTTGTTAACTCGACAAAGTGTTTGTAGCACTTGCCACTTTGTGCCGGCCGTAACTTTCTCCGGGGCTCAGATTCTTATCATCTTTACCTCGGAGCCATCTCTGCCCCATCTTCGACTCAGCAATTGTAATGTATTGGGGGTTCCATTGTATGCGTGTGGCCATTATTTCGGCTGGAAAAGCACAGCATATATCAAAGCTTTCGAATCTATACAATGTATAATGCACCATGGAGTTTCTAACACATATACGAAACCTCTGGATTATTTTTTAATTGAACAGACTAATCAGTGATCAAATTAATATTTATAATTAAATAAACTATTATTGTTATGAAAATATTTGTAACCTGTGTGGAGGTTGAACTTGCTTGGGTTTCAAAATTAAATCTACTGAAAATTAAATAACAAAACTAAGGATATGTGAATACCACTGAACAAGTACAGCTTCATTCCGATAAATTCTGGCTTGCAAGTACGCGGCTATTAATTTGTTGCTTTAATAGCCTTTCATGAAAATGGCTGCCACAGAAGTGCACATTAGACAAGTCATGCTCCACGAGTATAAAAAATGCAATAGTGGAGAAAATGTCGTAAAAAAACTAAAGGAAAGGTATGGTAAAGGTGTTTTAAATATTCGCAAGTGCTAGCTTAGATGTGCCGATGGGGAAGGAAGTTTTTTGATTTTTTTTGAATAACACTTTTAATATAAAACCTTAACTTAACATGTCACAAATTGTTTGTATTTGTTTAAAAAGTCTAAAGAACAAATATTACAAATAATCACTGTCCTTGTAATTGTGAAAAAAATAAAACCAACAATATTTGCTTCTGATGCCAAGGGCGCGATGTTTTTTCTTGTTCGCCTTCGGTACGATGTGCCAAGTGCGAGTGAAACTTTAGGAGTGACATGTGCAGCGAGAGCTCAGTCTGCGGCGATACATCAGTCATAATTTTGATGAAGAATTCATCAATATCTTGACTTAAAATGTTTGGGGTCTCTGAGATACCCCCTTCGGACGACGCAGTTGTTTTTGAGTCACCGTGACGGATGAGTTAACAAAGGTTATGTAATTTTAAGAAGGCGATTGTCTTTAAAGAAGCCTGGTACCCTGTCCACATATCGCAAGAATCACATTTGAGAAGATCAAGAAGCTTAGTTGGGAAAGTACTGCATTTTCCGTATTTTTCCGACCTTCCTCCTTCAGATTGTCATTTATTCTGAAGATTGGAAAATTACATATGAACACAGTTTCCAAAAGAACCATCAAGACTTTTCTGCAATAAGGCAATTGATTTCCTTAGAAATGGCATAGAAAAAACTTCGGATAATAGCGTCGGAAGAATATTATTATATGATTAGAAGATGAGGACGATAAGGAGGCATTCATATTAAAAAATATATTATTGCATCTAAAGAACGTACCACAATCATGTGTTGCGAGAACACATCTTACAAAATTAAACTTATGATTGGAAAAGCTAAAAAACCTAGAAGAAGTTCATCCTGCTGATTGTTACAGCCAGAAAGGATAATGGAAAGAATAATCTTTAGAGATTGGTTTAAAACTATTGGAATTCCAGTAGACTTCTTTAACTCAACTTATGGATGAATAGATGAAGGGGTTATTTCTATAATCATTTCGCTGCGGCAGACCTAAACACAAATCTGCATCTTTAGACGGTGCTATTTTTTTGCGAAATATTTTTTCGGTAAAGGGATTTGTTTACACCGTTTTGGCGCGATAATATAGCATTTTTTTCATAAAAAACCAAGAAAGCGTGTTAATTAGGATATATTCTTCCATCTTCATTGAAAAAAATGAACTAATTTCGTTATACTTTCGTAATAATAAATCGAAGATAAAATCGAAGTGCTAAAAAATGTCAACAGCGGCTATCGAGAATATATCGGATTGTTTATTTATTATAAGCAGTGTTTTTGAACTGATTTTTAAATCAGGAACACTTAATTCTCTCTAGTTTACTTGTAACCACAAGTTAAAGTCACGGTCATGAATGTCAATCGTGACGCACCGTAGATCCGATTTGTATCCACATCAATGTCTATTGCGCCGCGTTGAAAGAAATAATTAAGCGGCATAACTGTACTGATCTTCTGAAAACCTTTTACAATGAAGACGTCGAAATATTTTTTTAGGATTCGGGCTCATACGAGAGTAGAGGACGTAAATGACGAAAAAAATGAGGAGTGGTTAGATATACGATTAATGTGATCCGGATTTTTTACATAGAAGTGATGCGGATATAATTTCCAATCTATGTCTACCAGAAGCGAAAATGAATGGGGTAAATTAGAAAGAAGAAATTAATAATCGAATTCTAATTTAAGTACAACGACCAGTGGGGATTAGAATATAAGGATCTTGGAAAAATTCGAACAGATATTATCATTAAAAGATTTTTGAGGTTACTTTTAATTATCATGTATCTTTACGTCTCTACCACATAAGTTTTATGTATATTTATGATCATATACATTTGTAATTGAAAAATGAATATGGCGCTAATGAAAACATTCCACTCTGAGCACCATATGGCCCGACTCATAATGGTTCGCGAACACAGTGACACAGTTTTTAGTATCTTTTTTCTATATAAAAAATATATTATAATTACTATACATACATAGTAAACAATATAATACAAAAAACTAATATTTCTCCTAATATTGTGTGTAAAATAAATAAAAACATATATAATTGTTTTAAATCTATATATGTATGTACGGCCGATTCTCTTTTAGGTGGGGATTAGTTTTAGAGACTACCATGTGTATAGGAAAAGATACAGTAGACGTATAAGATAGTTACATTTTATAAAAATCAATTTTTTTTTTAGATTAGTAAAAAATAAATACCTAACCCCATATTTAAACGATTTTTCTTTTGTTGATTGAAGTGTTAACATAATGTATCTTCCATTGTGATTATTATGCTATATAAATTGGACATTAGAAAAATGCAAAATATTAAAATTCCAAGTATTTTTTTTTATCAGACCATAAATATTTTTTTTTTTACTACGATGGATGGATGGCATAACAAAAAGATTGCTAAGCGCCATTCGCCCATATACAGATTCTAAAGATGCAAGGGGAATGAGTCTCTCACACGTAAATCCTCCCAGTGCCAAACCATGACACTGGTTAATTTTAATATTATTTCAGTTGGAATAAAATTTATATTATTTTATTTATAATTATTTATTCAAGGAATGATGGAATGGATGGAATGGAATGGAAGAAGATTGAATTAAATGAATTAATTCCAACGCGCCTATATAAATATTGTTAAAAGACTTTCGGAGCTAATGTGTCTTGCCGCTTACATACCCAGTGTTATAAAGAATTCCCTGAATTCTGACTAAGCTCAGTCGCAGTTAACTTACATTATAAAAATAATATGCATGTTACCTACCTACAAATCATAATACTGGTTTTATATGTATAATTTTTGTATCGAAAACAAGTCATAGTTTCAAAAAATAAATACGTGATTAAAAATAAAGACAGTTTTTTAAAATAAAATATATCATTTGTGTCACTTTTAATATTAAATTCGTATTCGATGACAATAACGCATTCGTTTACGCATTGGTTCGCAAAACTTATTTAACAGGCTCAATGCCACGCCAATTTTAAAATTTCATATCTTGAAATAATACTTACAAATGTTGTAGAATGAATTTTTCTTACTGGGGGTCACCAGTGACCCCCAAGTTATAAATACATGGAACAATTTTTTAGCAATAATCTTTTGCATTATTCCGGAACTAATATTATATGACATTAAAAAGGATTTAGGCTGAACTAAAATGTTGTTATATTGAAGCGAGGCTCGTAAATCTATTGTTTTGGTATAACATTAATTTTAATGCCGGAGTTTGCATCATTGTGTGTTATTTTTTTCAATCAAGAATTAGAGACAAACAAAGCTGAAGAATTAATTATGAAATCTTGCTACACGGTGATATCGGGGGTTTAAACTATATTAAAGAACCATTCTTCTGAAATTGTTTTTAAAAATAATGCATCTAAAATAGATTCGAAATAATATCAAAAATTATTTGAAAATTTCTTCTAATATTGACGCCGTCAGTCACCGGTGACCCCCACGGCTTTCAAATTTTCAATATTTTAAATAAAATTAACATCTCATGAGAATTTTTTTATCGTTAAGCTACGGAGATGAACCCGCACAATATTATTTATATATTTTTTTCTCTCTGTACTTGAATTAATAGCATAAGTAATATATTTTTATCATTGTCAGGGCATAGGCAAGCCTGACCCAAAATACGATTTTCGCAAACCCCCCTCCCCCCTCGTTCGTCACACCTCGCCGACACGTCTGGCTTGAAGGATTATCCAATATAGTAAATGGATACGAAAGGCATTATGTGGCTCGATATCTGTATGTAATGAAACTGAGTCCGGGACCCTACGACACCCCCTCGGCAGCCCCATCCCATCGTTTTCCGGGCAAAGCCCCTATTTTATATCTTGTGCACACTCTTGAGATTTTCCTCGATGATGTTGACATTGACATATTCGGCCTGGCGTATCCAACAAAGCGGCCCTTTGGTCTCTAGTCGAGCATAAATATTCGACATGAATGGCGAAATGTTTGCACCGTATCTGGCGCGGCTTTGTCGGCAGCTCGCGCAGCTTCCGGTCTGCAACAAAACATTTGTAATACCGCGCTTAACGCGACCGACCGGCTCGTTTTCCGACCGGCTGTATCGAATTTGCGACCCTGCAAAAATTAAACCGCTCTATTCCGTCGCATTGTCTGAGAATCAACGCAACAAATCAGGCATTGTTGTATGCTTATTTGCGAGTGAACAGGTGAAGCCGCCATGGAATGGAGTGAAATTTTAAGTCAGCTTGAAACTAGGCAACAATTAATTAAGTCTACTTAGTTTAGTTTTAGTTAACATGCCGTAATCATCACGCGCCGAATACGTTACGATTTATCAATCTCTCAAGAAAATTTGATAACTTGCTGTTAATTAAATTAACCACAAATACAGGATGTATCAAACAAATGCATAAATGAGTAAAACTTCAGTTTTTATTCAGATATAATTAATATTTGATTACTCCATTTCAGGAGTAATCAGCTATCCAGATCTGCTAATCT
>JAGXCT010032652.1:0-14022 GCA_022495035.1 Philopotamus ludificatus
AATAAAATTATTACTATTTATTATTTAAATAAACTTCTCGTCTTTGCTCGAAGCCTGTCACCCGGAGGCCACTACTCGATCTCCGGTCCTAGGCTCTCAACCCTGAGGCCAGAACTCCGATGGTTGTCCTCCAGGTAAAATAGCCTCTTCTAATACTCATAGTTCCGTAGAATCTACGGAATCATGCCCCTAACGGCGATCTCGTAAGATAAAAAAACAATCAACATTGTTATAATCCAATAGATGGCGTCACTATCACTCTCAGATCAATTTCTTTAGATTACATGATAATTACATCGGCAAAACAATTGGCTAAATAATGATCTATTAAAATAATCTTCTCCAAATACCACTATCACGTGATCACTAAAGGATAAATACGATTTTATTTTTATTTAAAAATTAGTATTTTTGTTACTAAAGTGGTCTTTCGTCATTACTATTTTTGTATGAAATCGTCATCGGAGAAATATTTATTTTTTAGAATAGAATAGAATAGTAGAATATATACCTGAATAATAATGATCTTGGAATATTCTCGCTGTCCCAAAACAACTAGAATCAGCTGCAGCCTGCAGTGAAGCACACGGTCACCGCGATTGTGATGACAGATGACACCAGTGACCAGCAACAAACTGTGTATCAATGTTGCCAGAGTCGAAAAACAAAACACCCTATTTCGCGTGCATATCTACAATAAACTTTCTAGATAATATGCCTGTATCTCTCCTTAATTCGCGATTAAATCATTGTGCGTTGTTGGCGATTTACCGATAAACTGGTAATGCAACCCTTAGCCTCAATGTTTCTCTTTAGATTTTTTTCGCGTGTCAAAAGATTTTTAGGTTAGGAATTTTATATTTTAAATATTCATGATTATTTTTCTGAAAAATTACTTCTGTTATCGGAGGCAAATTCAGTGTATTAAAATTTTGTAAAAAATATATATCTATAACCATGGTGTATTTTTTCTTTTATTGTCTGATTAAATCCAGAAAAATAAGATAACTCAAAAAATCTTACAAATTTTCTGCAAAAAATTAAAAAATAGATCCCTGTTAAAAATTAAAAAATTTTAAAAACCAAAAATGATATTCTGCATATAACTAAATTATGCTAAAACTGAAAGGTGTACCAGAAAGAATAGACGTTTTACGTTACGAGTGTAAAAAAAATATAAACAATCTTAAATCTTGGTTGAGTGTTTAAGAGCATCTTAAAAAATCGGCAAGGTGTAGATGTAGGGGAAATAGAAATGCATGAGCTAAAGATAAAAGTACAGATGATCAAATAACCAAATTTGAACATTTTTCGGAAATATCATCCGAAACACCTTTATTACAAGATTTGATAAATGAGGATGAAAATTGGTTGCTTTTACAAAATTAAAGTTATATATATGTCTAATATATCCAGACCAATAAAAAAAATAGCTCTTTAAAAACATATTCTAATATACAAAGGCGTATTATTTATTTTACATTGAAAAAATTTACATTGTTTATATGTATTTATTAAAAAAGAAAAAAACAGAGACTTAGAGTGTCTTAAGCAAGCGCTACTATTCAGCTGTCTGTCGGTTCCTTTTATTGGTTTTAATATTATTTAGCGCCAAGAATAAGGCTCCACTAAAGTACGCGGAGGGAAAAATTGTGAATAAAAGCCATCGCTATAATTCAGGAAGCTAAAAGTGTCGGGTAATCGGTTTCAAACACTCCTATTCGTAATGTTAGCACTCTTTTTCATTTTTCAAACGATTTCTTTTCAGAACCCCAAGTTGCAATTTTAAGTTAAGTTTTTTTTTTATAAAAAGGCGGATCTGTAAGAACCAACTATGTGTTAATGCATTTATAACCATTGAACTTAGAAAAGATTGCCAGATCCCTTATCTTCGTTAAATACAAGTCACTCAAATATTCTTCCACGACTATGACACTGAATATTATTATGAATTGACTATTTTTATTATAACCTACATTTAATAGTCAAATATTTATTTGAATCTTACTTTGCCATACAACACTTCCTGATAGATAGTGAATTAAAACATCATATGAGCATTATTTATGAAATTCTAATTATTAAGTACGCCATTAGAGGGACCGAAAAATAATCAAAATTTCTTTGATGAGCTTATTTACAGTTAGTTTGTGTCGAAAACACGTAAGTTTTGTTATTGCGTTAAATCTATGGTTATATATTTTATTTTTTTGTTAATTTTTTTTCTACTAAAGGCAAAGATGTCAAGACCAACCATAGAGGAAGCACACTTACGTCATTGTATTCTATTTTTGTTCGATCAAGGATTGGAAGCAAACGAATCAGTGAAATAAAATACCAATATTTACGTGGATATTCTGAAACTAAACAAGTGTCATCGGTGGTTTAAAGAGTTAAAAATGGAAATAGGAAACTCAAAAATGTCGCACGAAAAGGAAGTCCCCTAAAATTAGATGATGATATCCTGTGGGCGATAGTGGATTCTGATCCTCAAACAATTGAGGAATTATCATTGAAGATTGGCGTCCATGGTATATAGTTCAGGATCATTTTCGTCGCATAGGAAAATTGTACAGGCAAGGAATTTGGGTTCCTCATGAATTGACGGAGCTCGATCTCAATTGTCTCGGTATGAAGCCGATCCGTTTTTGCGGAGAATTGTAACTGGAGATGAGAAGTTGGTGCTATACAATAACCCTGTAATAAATAAAACAATGGCTTTCTTGGGGAGAAGTACCTGTTCCGACCCCTCGACTGTCACTATAAGGAAAGTATGGTGGATTTTTTCTAGAATTATACACTATGAATTGCTTGAACAGTGTATTGTGAACAACTAGAGCGAACGAAATAAGAACTTGTAAAAAACGATCTGTTTTGGTCAATAACAAAAAAAAGGATCCTCCAACACGATAACGCGAGGCCTTACACTGCAAAAATAAGGAAGCTTAGATTGGAACTCTTGACTCATCCACCCTATTCACGGGATCTCGCGCCGTCGGATATTATTTCAGATCGTTAGAGCATACATTAAGAGGTAAAATAAAAAATGTAAAGAAGTAAAAACGCACTTTTTAATGAAAAATTCAAAAAAGTTTTTTAATGAAAAATCGAAGGACTTTTTTAAAAAGGGAATCGAACAACTGCCTTTACGCTGGCAAAAAATGTTTGAAAATAATGTAAATTATTTAGTTGATTAGTATTTAAGATTTCTTAATAAATAATTGTTTGTCGCCAACAAAAACAATTTTTGATTACTTATCGGTCCCCCTAATATTTAAAAAATTGTCGCGTACAGTTAACTGCATTAATCATACGAGGACTACGTATTTAGTTCTAGTATTATTTATACTTTCTAACTAATCTAACATACATTGTGTAGGGAATTGTGGGAAATTAAATAATTCAACTGCGCTTGGTCTATCTACCGCCTGAAGCTGCCATCTTGTCAGTCCCGATCACCGCAACTGGAGAGATGCCCCCTTCTTCCACCTCGATCATTGTATAGTCAAACAGCGCTGCAATAAAAAGAGTGCTTTTTAAATCGTGTATTGATTTTTCTAGAGTATTGACGATACACTAGTGTTAATTATAGTCGAACCACTCGTCGATTTGATGCGTATCGCGAATTTAATTAGCACACATTAATATCGCCGTCGAATCACTGACACCTATCACGACCTGTTCAGCGAAACATGACTAGACGTAGAAGTAACTATGTCGCAGTGTGTTGCGGTTGCTTGCGACACATTGTCACGTAAATTCCGTTGCTGGGTGTAGTCACCTACCCAGCCTCATCCCTCAGTAAGCCGCCAGGATCACTCGCTCAAATACCTGAAAGGTCTATGATCGAACACATTCTAAGTCTAGTCAACTGTCACGTAGACTATTCATTCAGGGCTAAAGATTAAAGTCACATTGTCGAGCCAAGTATGTGCGTGTTTGTCGACACGATAATTGGCTAATCGTATGGAGAGGATGTTCAGAATTTTTGAAGGAAAATCAATGTAAAACACAGTTTGTCATCTGAATTCCGTTCTCATAGAAATTATTCGGAAAAAAATACTCCATAAAAACACATCACTTTTTATAAATGCAATTCAACTCGGTCATTGTGATAGCTATCCTTTGATATCTGCGTTTCTTAGTACTATAAATTATCCAATTCTTGTCCTCCGTAACAATGCGCTTCAACCATGATCGATTTTTTCGTTCTGTTGGATGAAATGTGCTAGCATTGACACGCCGCATGCGATTCATCGAGTTCATGCGGCACCCATCGGTTCAATTTCGAAACTTTCCCAACACTAACAGATGCCGTCACATAGTTGAATGAGTTGATCCAACTATCTTTGCTAATGCATCAATGGAGAAACCTAACTTCATCTCCATCGAATCCCGATGGACGTCGATATCCAGTCTTTCACGAACTGTTTTATCCAGCGACAAAAAATTGCCCGATTAAAATCTAGCAAACCACTTTTTGCATGTTCGATCTACAACATTCATCTCTGTAGACATCATAAATAATTTTATGAATCCTAGCGACAGATTCGCCATTTTTGAAATAGATGGAATATATGCTTTTCATTCAAATATATATATTTATTCTAAATTTATCAATATTTTATCAGTATTTAAAAAGCATTTGAGTATCGTCATCGTCATCTGTTATATGAAATTATAAAATCTTATACAAAAGATCGACGAAAGGACGTTTCTTTACATTGAAAATATATACGTAATCAACCAAGTGGTTTAGTAAACTGATTTCTGACTACCGGAAAATTTCCGAGAGCACCTGTCCTTTCATTTGGCAGAAGAAAAAGCACATGCGATCTAGCTCGATGGTAGCGAGGTGGAGCCCATAAGGTACAAGGGGGTTATATACCGTGGAAATAGAAAGCTAAAGAAAAAAGTCTAGACGATTAAATGAACACATTTGAACATCTTTTGGAAATAGAATCCGAATCAGCGTTCTTATAAGATTTGATAAATGAGGATGAAAATTGGTTGCTATACTCCAACCAAGAGGTTTATTAACGGTTATCAAAGAGACAGGTAACAATACCAACCTTTAAGATCGACCTAATAAATATATATATCCTATTCCTGTATTGTGAGACTGCAAACGCATAATTTAGAAGCTTTTAAACCTGGCCAAATGATAAACCGGAACGTTTATGGGCAAAAATAAATATAAAACGACCAATCTTCTTGAATTGAAGACAAGTAAGTGTTATTGCAGCATGACAATGTGCCAACCAACAGCTTGAAGAAGTGCTTTGTCAAGTAGATCGACCTTCTTTTCTCGAAGGTTACATAGCCCTAGGCAGCTCTGTACCCATGCGCTGGGGTATAAACTTGGGTATAATCCAAACTCCTTCTGTATTTTCTCTAATCTGAGGGAAATCGTAACGTCATAAGGCGTCCATATAATGGAACCTGATTTGAGTAAGCTCTGAACCAATGTATCGTATAGCACTCGTATAACTAAGGTGCTATGTATGTGAAAGCCCAACATGCTTGACGATCTCATACACACGTCCAATACATGTTAACTAAATTTTAACTTGGAATCCAACAAAATACCCAGATCTTCAACAGATGATTGCTTAGGAAGAGCTACGCTCCCAAGAGTATAATTAAAGTTGATGGACTCCTTTGATATAGAAATGTCATAGTTTGACTAAAATGAATATTTGTTTAATTTATTTCCATTTTGAAGGCTTTTTTTCATAACCGAATGGGAAGCAAAAGTAGTAAAAAATTTCACTACATATTTTTGAATACATTTTTTAAACTAGTACAAAATCGACACGTATTTTTTGCACTTCTTCTTTTTTCATGCCGTGTCCGCTAAAGAACGTTGGTGATCATATAGGCTACTTTTATCCTGTCCGTCACTACCCCTAAACAAAGAGGTAGCATCTCCCCCAAAACACGTTCTTTGTTCTTCCGGATCCACTTATTTCTAACATCTCTCTTTGAAGAATGAGTTACAGTATTTGATATCTCACCAATTTCATTTTTAGAATTTAAATTCTGTTCACAATTTTTTTTTATCTGAATAAATGTCGTCCTGGCCTTCACGATTCGATATTCTAAATATGTAATCTGGTCCCAGCTTTGGTCCAAATTGCAGGTATGTAAATTATATAATTATAGTTTTTTACCATTTATTTTTTCTTACTACAGTGTCGTCGGCATACCGTAAGTTGGTGATTAAGACCCCGATTAATTTGATCCCATCCTTTGTATTCTTTTAATTTTTTTTTTTTCGAAGTCGTGAAGCGATTACATATTATTATATTTTTATATAAGATATTAATCCACTTCCCTCATTTCTGAGGATCGTGACCATGTGCATGATTTGCCTTATGGAGGATTATGGACATGGTTTTCATGGGAATATATAGTGCAGTGGTTTCCCGTTGACCTTCTGCACCGCAGTGATTTTTTATACTGAAGAGCGCTGCTGCCCGCATCCCAGCTTATATTTTTCTTTTAATTCTTTTAATACTTCATTATAAATCTCTCATATCTTAAGAGCCTCGTGATTTATTTTAACTTTTATTTTTAGTTGTCAGTACACTTTTTCGATCTTTATCATCTACCCCAGTAGTTTTTAAGACTCATTTTATTATATTAGACTCGGTCGAAACACTGCTATATATTTCCCATTGAGTCCAAAAAAGGTTTTTATGCTATTCTCTATGAAATCAAATGGCTTATTGAAGAAAACGTTTACAATGACAATTTCGAGTTCTTCTTTAGAATTATTAATAATCTGAAGGATTTATCTCGCTGGTCAGAAGAAGCTGGCCATAACGGCTGACATATTTTAAGCTAAGATCGAAATTTATAGAACCATTGTGAAATTGCGAATATTTACTAGATACTTTTACAATATTTTATGAAAAATTTGATACCCTCTTGCCCTTTTTTATACTCGTAAAGAAACACTCCCCCGGTGGGCTCTTCTCTGATCGCCGTTTTCATGAGGGTATATAAAAAAAAATTGGTAGGCAACACTTGATCAATTAGGTTAAAGAAACACAAACGCTAATAGTTACCCGTTTTCAAACACGAAAATGACAATATTAATCTAAACAAATATTAACATAACTAAAAAAACTATATTTTATGTCTTATTAGCAGTAAGATATCAGCTAATGTCAAGGAACTATAAATATTAAAATTGTTATATACATGAATCGACTCAGATTATTGTTATACTATTTTAATATTAACCGTCCCTGATTAAAAGCTTTGACTGCCAAAAGTTTGAATTTATTTTGTATATTTAATTGTGCCGTCAAGGTAAATGTCGGAATAATTTCTCCAAGCCAGGGCCATATGTCATTCAATCAACTTGACATATGAATCATGATTTGAATTTTAAATAAATAAACATATAAATAATTTAATTCACACAGTATATATAATTCATTGTTTTTGAAAAGAAATTGAGGAAGAGTTAGTTTATATTCTACTTTTGGTAACTGCATAAAATGGTGTTATTCTTCTAAACTTTAATCACTATCCGATGCAATTTTCAATTATTGTCGAGTATTGATTTAAATTTGGATCTGTGCCATCACTCTTCTTCTCGGGTAGCCGAATTGTAATTATCTAGCCGCATCACTAATTCACACCACGCTTTACTAGATCAATTACATTACATCCCGAGGTAGTCCATGTGAAGCCATGACGGAGTCTGCGCCCCCCTCCGCGACGCGTCGCCGTGATGAGCGGCCCTGGATTTAGAATGCGACCTCGCTACTAGACTTTGAACAGGCCTGACCTTTGACAGCATCGGCGTCGCAGGGTCATTCAAAATTTCAATTAAAATTTTACGACGAACGTGGTGTCGCGCCGTACAGGATTAAATTCGATTAACATGCTCTCGAATTTATGATACGCCCCTCAGTCTCAGTGTGTGAACCGCCCAAACGACCCTCTTCAATGGCAATTGAAACCATTCATCGAACGCTCTAGCTCCCTATCGCCATTTTCAAGTTTAAGTGTCGGTAAATCTTGATTCATGTTCGGTATTTATTATGCTTTCACAATAATCAACCCCCAGAAGAGTGGCATAATTTTTATTGCGACATGATTAAAATATCCCATCCCATACATAGAATTTATGGAGTCGTAGGCATATTTTTCATTATTTTCATCCATTATTCGAAAATAATGGATGCGATATACACACATCTGAATTTGTGTAGTTGAATACATTTTTTTTAAATAATTTTCAATCACAAATGCCGATACGTCCGAATTTCCATAACACTTTCCCTGCCACAATTCAATTATTGCGAAACGCTTTCAAATTTCCAGCTGAACATTTAGAGGCGATTCGGTCGACTGCGAAGCTTAACTCGAGTACTTGTGAAAAATGAGCTTAAAAAGGGCAACAAAGGGACTTGTTTAATTGCAAAACGAAAAAGGTTGTTCGTTTAACTCTTTTTTATGCTTCATTAATCAACGTTGAAGGTTTTTTTTTTAGAATAATTAAATATATACAATTTAGCTATAAACAATGCGATATTTTTTTTTAAAAAATATCTGGATCGTTTTGCGTTTTTCAGCTGAAATTTCGTGCATAAATTTGCATATTTCAGCCGATGAAAATCTATTAAAAATTATGAAAATATCAATTTAATCATGGCGTGTGTTTAAATTGTGTTCAATAGATAGAGAAACTTGTGTAACAGCAAACTAATAACTGAAAAGTTTGTGTTATGAAAGTTATATAATTTCCGGGATACTTTCAGAATTCGTTTTAATTTTGTAACTGATTTTATATTACGTATTATTACTGTGTTTAATCGTCTAATCATCTTATAAAATTTTCTGTAATGTACATCGCTTATTATTATATTCGATTTAAATAATTACTTTATACTGTATGTAACCTTTTAATAAAATAATTGCTATTTTTAAATTTAATTGTAATGTAAAAAATCACTATAATTTTAAATTTAAATTTACTAACTTGGTAAAACTAAACACACGCCTTTATAAGATATGTAAATATGTTTTATATGCGATTTTTTAATAGTTTGTAGAATAATAGATAAATTAATACTGTAGTAACATAACTAGAAAATACAAAAAGCACTTTCTACTCCCTTATATAATTTTAAAAATTATAAAATAGGATATAATTAAAATTACTTCTTTCTCAAATCCCTAATAAATTATTTATACTCCATTTCCGCTGCTTATTTGTGTTCAATGATCAGCAATGAAAAATCGTTTAGCTTTAATAGTCGGTTTGGGTTTCGTTTATAGTCTTTTTATTATTTTTAACTTAACAGATGTCTAAAAATAATATGAATACGGTATTTGCTATCTAAAATATTGTATTTAAAAACGCCTAGTTATATTTAAAATATATACTGAACGACTGATTGTTCGCAGAAAACCTTTAAATATTTCCCCCGGTGTCTAATCACGATACTGATTAATTTTAATTTTAGTTCAGTTGGATTTATAATTATTTATTCAACGACGGATAGAATGCCACTAAATTAAATACAGTCAATCCTTCTATAGCGTTCATATAGGAAAAAAACGCTATAGAAAGTTAGGCACCCATACAAAAGCTGGGGTTAGGTTCTTTTAATTATATTTTGCGATTTGAAGGAAATCAAACATTTGACCCATTTTTATATGTTGAATGATCTTGGGCGTGTTTAGTTGGATAACAATAGCTCGTGCCTATAGGCGCGAGGGAGTATTGACCGTATTAACATATGCATACATATAGTATTGACCTAGCATATTTCTTCCAGTTTTTTATTCGCAATAGATGTGCCAGGGGAGTTCAAAGGGACGGTTTTTTAGTTAATAAAAATTAATATAAATTATATGATACCTTTCCGGAAATTTGTTTTATTTAGAATACATATTAATATAAAATAAAAATATAATAAAAACAAACAATAATTGAAGAAGGAAAAAAAATGGTGAAAAATTGGGTAAATATGCATTTAATTAATGTCAGAGTCATCTAATATTCATCTAAGTTTCATCGTGACTTTTTTATTACCAGTTACTCAATTTTTAAAAAACTAGAATGATTGAAAACTCATTTAACACATAAATATCTAATGCCTTAAAAATCGTATGCATCGATTTAATTGATCATAATTTGTTCCACGACTATACAAGTACAAAAATATTTTCTAACTATATTGTGATGAATATCCCTGGAAAATTTTTAGACGGTCATTCACCAAAAAAAAGAACAGAACAAGCCTAGCGAGGTAAAGGAACAAACAGCTACTGATAATTATTTTCTAAGTGCACGTACATATTTAAAATGAACATTAATAATATATTTACGAAAATTATAATTAGACCTTTAAAATATTGCGTTTTGTAAAATGAACGCTATAGAAGGAACCGCTATACAAAAAACAGCCGCAAACGCTATTGAAGTGAATGCTATAGAAAAGTTGACTGTAATTCCAACGCGCTAAACTACCAACATAACTTAGTTCTGATTAATTTATATTATTGAAATAAAATGCATGTTACCTAAAAGCCATAATATTGGTGCAGTTATGGCGAACCTATGATCCACGGGTCTGACACTGGGCCACGAAACCTTCTTTAATGATCAACGCATTTATTTTTTTACACTTATTTATGTTTTTAATGAGTTTTTCAATATATTAATAGAAATAAAGCTCATTTTCAATTGAAAATACAATAGTTTTTAAACGAATTTTTAAATAAAAATTGGATAAATGATTTAATGTTTTCTTATGTGACATCACTCAGCATTTCAATCAACTGAATAGATCGCTTCAGGAAAATATATAAATTGTATTAATCGTGTTTAAAAATATGAAAATATTTATAACGAATCTTTACAAAAAAAATACCATAACATTTCTTCCTCTTTCCAAGTGACGACACTGACTTGACCCATGGGCTAGTATTAAAATAAATAAAAAAATAAAATTTGACCCACTTCTAAAAGATCGCCATTACCGATATATGTAATGCCAATTACAACTGTTATGATTTATTGACAGAAGTCTTGTAATATTAAATTTAGCCTGTATTAAGTGATATATGTGAACTGTAAATATCCCTTTGCAGCTTTAGTCTTTAGATCTTCATCGAATCTTTATATGGATGAATGGCGATTTAGATTCTTTCTGTTGTGCCATTCATTCGCCGTAGTCAAATTAATAAATAAAATAAAAATCGGTAAGCATTAAATTAAAATTTGAGATATATTTATTAACCAATTGAGTTCCAAAAAAAACATATAATCTTTCTCGAGAATAATAAATATTGTCATATGATTTTTTTAAATATTTAGTTTTTCTAATACACTTCAGCACTACTCTCCGTTGTTCTTTTTCAATTTTTATAGTAGATAAGTGCAAAATCGATCCAATTGACACGTGAATTTCACCTTTATGGGGTGCTCTGGCAAATTGCAATTTCACTTGCAATTCAGTCTAGCGGCATCGTGCAGACCCGCCATTACCTCTCACTTTAAAATGGGCTTACAGATCTATTTTATCAAATATTATAGACGAAAATAATAAATAAATAATCATAATTTTAATATTGTATGAAATATACGCTCTGTTGTTAGCCATATTATATTTTTTTCATGAAACAAAAATGCTTTATGGTGTGTGTTGAGGTAAGAAGCTATATTTCATCAGCTCGACATTTTGGAACAAATGTTATAGTGATTTATGACAATCGTGGCGGTTTTCTAATATATGTTATCCAAATATATTATTATTTTAAAATTATTATAGTATAAAGCTGTATTTCATTTGATCAATAGATTTAATATGTATAATATTAACGTCCATTGCCATATTCTTCATCATGTCTTGTTGCTTAAAAATGTTGGTCAACTTCCTCCTTCAAACCATATGAATTTACAAAATGTAATACTGTGGAAGAGGACCGTATTGAATGGAGCTCCTGAACGTTTCTCAATTACAGTTTATATCTGGCGGAGTAATCTCGCAATATTTTGCTACACTAGAATGTCGACTGGTCTCTTCTACTTCTGTAATGAAAGTATGAAACTTTCAAGTGGAGAAGAAATTTTCAAATACCTCTTAAGTGCAACGTCCTTTCATTGCGAGAGCACCTTTACACAGTAATCTATGAGAGAGGTGCAGTTAGATAATGGATAAATTATGTAATTGCATTTTTCAGAGCAGTGACAAAAGGCGCTATAGTGAAATTTTCCACGAAAAATGACTATCCATCGCCATTTTCTCTATACGCGATAGATATTTAAGGGGATTTATAAATTCAACCCGTACGTATTTTCCGCAGTGGATTGCCCAGCCGTATATACTTATGCAAATTCAGACCCTACAATCCTTCATCTGAACGAGGTCCTAAAAACGAACCTGCAGCAATTTGCCTAAGCCAAAAATGGCTGGGGTCTCCTCTCCGCCGTGGGCCTCGGTTATTGTTGAGAGGGCAGTCGACCGCACAAAAGACACAACAATCGTTCCGGGCCGCAGCGGGCCTTGTCTCCGGCCCTGGATCGGAGGGTTCTAAGAGGCTTAGCTAAGGCACCGTGCAAAACTGACTAATTTTAATTTCTTCTGTGATGTGTTACAGTGGACCTTTACGCAATGCAGATATTGAAATTTAGAACCAAAAGAGCATTAAAAAATATGTTTATACAAAATTTAAATTAATTATCAATATAAAACAAACTTCTAAGACAAATACCATTTTTATTTAATTTTATCGCCATTAAAAACTAATTGAATAAATTAATTATGCGCGTTTAATAATGTTTGGAAACTCTATTGATGATTAAATATGAAATAATCCGAGAAATTAATAACAATGAAAGTTTTACATAGAAAGTTATAATTTATATAAAAAAATGAAATATTGTAATTGCCAGACAGATACCCATTTTTAGAGATTAATATTCGTTGATTAATTAAAAAGAATTCATTATGATTATATATGATTTTGATTTATGAAAATGTATCTAAAACGATTGAAATTATATTTTTACATATAAAAAATATTATACAGATTAGGCATTTTTTATATTATTAAAGGGTGATTCTAAGATTCAATTTTGACATTCTCACCTCATCGCTCATTTAATTCTATTACAAATATCTTGAAATTTAATACTGTAAGTTCCAGTTGCATCTTGATTTCAAATTATAAAAATATTGTTTTAAGATGTTAATAACTCTAGATATAACTTTAAAAATTACCAGGAGATTCTTCTAAGTTGTTATTATTTATTTGTTATATTGTCACCAATCAAATAAATATTAACTCATTTCATGCATAACTTAATAATAAATGCTGAAAATTTTTAATTTTTGCTCAGAATAAATATTAATATATGTTTAAATCCTTAAATATTGTTAGTAATAAAAATGATTAACGCATATGTTTGCGTGATTTTTGGGATGAAAATACAAATATTACACTTGATTCATTCCCTGGCCTTTTTGATTGCTAATTTAATTCAGTGGCAGTTAACTTATACTGGATTTTTGTTGACTTTAAGCCATGACTGGATTTTAAAAAACGATAATCATTATAATAATTCAAAAACAAGTCCCGTGATTTTTCCCTAGATGCTCCTTGCACTGTTGTACTATAGAATTTGACTTAATTAGTTAGCCATTAGAAATTCTGTATTAAATCTAAGTAATCTAAATAATAATAAATTTTAATAAATTCTAATACACAAAGAATAAATTTATACAGGTCGAGGAGTAGAAGCATTTGATTTATAGAATATCTTATTTTTTATCATAAGTTACAATCCTTCTAATAATTTAGTTCCATAGGTCAATTTTATTTTCTGTTCAAAATTAAAATTTTCTCGTTTAGTCTTATTCTAGCTTTACTTCCGTCACGGATATTTTTTTTAATGGATTTCTAAGAATAAAAACAGTTATTTATGATATGCTTCATAATTTGGTCAATATTTTAGTTTTTTGAAACTAAAAAAAATGACAACGCTCTCAG
>JAGXCT010032653.1:0-24890 GCA_022495035.1 Philopotamus ludificatus
CTATTAAAAAGAAAATATCCTGATATTTTTTTAATCGTGCAATCATTTTCTGGCTATTGACCAAGTGTTATATAACCACAAAATCGATCGCAAATCGTAGTGATTTCAATTTTTTATGACTTATATATTATATAAATACAATACTAAACACACTACGTCAATTGCGGTCATTTTTATATGTCGCGTGGGACACGACGGCAATTGACGTATTTTGTAAAGTTGTACAATGATACATGCAACTTAAGTTTGAGTGCAAATTAGAACTCCTCCTTAAATATAATTAATCATTGCTTTTATTGTCCCCAATTTAACTACACATGAGTCGAGTGTTGTAGAGCGAGATAAAACATTGCGCATGTGCAAGTGCGAGCGAGAAAAAACATAATGCTGTGCAAGTGGTGAAACCACATGCGACGAGCTAGAAGCGTGCCTCAGTCGCGGCGGAACATCGTCGAGTTCGCACATCACTTACGCGTCATATTGATTAATAAAAATATCCCAATTATGAAGCATATCATGATTTATTCTTAGATAAATTCATTTTTAAAACAAATGTCAAGGTACAGTAATCCCCCCGGTGACGCTAAAGTTCGGACTGTGTAATTAGAACAACGCGTTATCGGGATAATAAAGCACATACCTAATTCTGTTACGGGTATTTCGCCAAAAATATAAATCTGCCAAAACTAAGAACAAGTAAAAATAGATTGTGAATCGTAGCGTTCGCCCTCTAATAATGCGCTCGCGTTATTAGAAGGATTGCCGCCATTTTTCGTGTAGTCGAAAGACGCGCTATTGGGGGAATTATTGTATTATCAAAGAATTAATATTTGGGGTATATTTTCATACATTCATTTCATACAAAATAGACCCCATCGGCCAGAGCCGTTCATTTCGAGCCGCCGTGACGGATCGGTTAAGCTCAATTGTACATACAATAATAGTTTAAATATTATTAATAATATATAAATAATAAGTGTCCGCGAAAGTGTTAGAGGTAATAAAACATTATACTCTTCACTAAGAAATGCATAAGTTTATTAACCGCTGACGCATTTATGCGTCATTCATAAAACTATTGTTAAAAACCGCTCACGTATTTATGCGTCATTCATAAAACTATTGTCAAGGACCGCTGACGCATTTATGCGTCGCTAAATATTAAGCAAATAATACTAAATTATTTTTTTATCCATTCGATTTTTATTTTTTCAATTAAAACCTAGGCCACATTTCATTTATTTTCTATATCAGTAATGGCGAACCTAAGGCATGCGTGCAAGAGATGGCACGTACAACAATTTAGCTGGCATGTACATAATTATTAGATTAATTTTTATTTCTAGTAGATTACTTATAGTACTATTTATAGCACAGTTACTGATCAAAGTTATTTAAACAGATTTTTTTTCCATTAATACTTCTAGAATATTTTCACCATTAATATTAATAAAACCTTAATTCCATAGTCAAATTCTTAGATACTTCAACTGTGTCGAAATCTTCATTTAGAAATAAAAGCTCAATTTTTTTGGCAAGTTTTAACTTCATTATTTCCATCTGATTTATATTTTTATTAAATTTGCTTCATCAGTATTTATTTTATTAGTACAGTCATCCTTCCTATAATGAAGAAATCGGGACCACGGTATAGAAGTGCGTCTTATAGAAGACTAGGCACACAAAATATGCATTAGATACATATTTACGAAATATGACCTCGAAATTTACGTTGCAGGAGGGATTGTCGAACTTGTTATATAAAACTGCGGTATAGCAAGGAACGTTATAGAAGGGTTTAGAAATACTCCAATATATACATATTAAATTAACATTGATAGTCAAACGATGAGCAATTCGTTATTATACTCAGCTTAACAAATTACAATGTCCTCTGAGAACACGATCAACGTTCTTTGGACGAGAATATGGTCCTGGACAACACTATATCTATCTGCCATTTATTCCAATGCCTATTGCCATACATGGCCATAACGATGATTTAATAAATGATAATTCATCGATAGCACGATCACTTGTCAAGACCTCCGAGAACACGGTTACAACACTGTAATCTACGGCTAACACCTACTAACATCAACAGCATCTACGGTCGAGGTTCCAAACTAGGAAGACTAAGATCAAGCTCTACATGACTGTCATTAGGCCCATTCTAACATATGGGCATGGAAGTTGGCGTTTGACAAAATAAGATAAGCGACAGCTAGATATCCTGAAGAGTCGGATTTCAAGACGAATACTTGGAGCCGTATTCGACGATGGATCACAGCTGTCGTCAAAGTGGCCAGCCGCTGAAAAGACTTATGTTAACCTGCCCGGACCTATGACCGGAGGAAAGGAAGACCAAGGTTGAGTTGGTTAGACTGTGAACAGAGGGACACTGCATCATTGAAACTTACCAGGAGATGGAGCGACTTGGCGATAGACTGGATTAAATGGAGAAGGGTATTATTCAGAGATCTACAATAAGGCTATGATGATGAAGACGATGATGATGACTTATTAAGATTAAAAAAAAATCCTCATACTACAGATTGAGGACGCTCCTTCCGCACTCTTCCTCGGAACGCATTCAGAGATCTGTTAATTATTTTAATTAAAATTATTTTCGCTGATCCAGAAATTATACGGCTCAACTCTGAGACGCCTCATACCGAATTAAAGCGATGAACGCTCCGCTGGCCCGGCGTCACACGACTCGTTTCGGTCCACCCTGTACATTCAAATTAATTCCGTTTTGATATCTGCAAATCTGCACGTTCATATAACGAGATGTGTACGCTCATTATCACACTGTGGCGTTTTCAATTAAGTTAATGGAGGACTAGTGAATATCGTCAAGTTTATCGACACTGCCCATCTAATCAAAGGCTTCTCTGTGTAACATTTACAACACCCTGTATATATACATACACACGCGTATATATTCATGTATACGTTTAGTAAATATTCCACGGCACAATGGCGCTACGGATTCTGCAAGTTTTCAGCCTGAAAAAGCGTCTATTGAGCGGCCTATTCATTCTTGAGCCGGAATACCTGAAATAAATTCATACGATGCGAATATATATTTCTTATGCGCGGATAAAAAATCGTATCGAATAACATCGGAGCCGGTGGATCGAGATCGGAAAACATTATTTGAGATGCATTCGGAAATGCACTCGCGGATGCATTCGCTTCGCGAAGATTGATCCTTTTTATTTTAAAAATGCCTGCGAATAAATTATTCTATATAGAGCAAAATCATTTGCAATGCAGAAAGAACTGATTCAGCTCAAACCATTTCTGACCATATTCGGAAACTAGGATTGGTGTGGAAATATTCGAGATGGGTGCCACATGATTTAAGTGAGAAAAATTTGAATGATCGAGTCATCACATGCACTTTACCCTTCTTACCCTCTTAGAAGAAGCAATAACATTAGTTGCTTGATATTTAAGGAACCTACTCAATTCATTTTCATGATCGCGGTCACTTAAAAAAATCACCAAACGAAACTACGAACCAAAATGAACCGAAATTATTTATATATCCTTGAGGAAGAATATTTCTGAGATAATAGCATTATTTTTTGTGGGAAAAACATGGGAAGATGCCTGAAATCGACCATGAAAATAAGCATATCTTAAACGTGCGTTTCGCTTGGCCGCTGGTATTTATAGTGTCTATCGGAAATTTCCGTCAAGATGTTAGACCAAAATCTTTTTTGACAACATCGGAGATTGCAGAAAGGCTTGATTCAGCTCAACAAACCATTTCAGACTACATTCAGAAACTAGGATTGGTGTGAAAATATTCGAAATGGGTGCCACATTAGTTAAGTGAGAAGAATTTGAATGGTTGAGTCATCATATGCTCATCTCTACTTGCACGAAACAAAATCGAACCCTTCTTGGACCGGATGATAACTGGGGATGAAAAAAGGATTACTTAAGAAAAAATCGAAAGGAGAAGAGCATATTGTGAATCCGGTAAAACAGCCCCCTCCACCACTAAACCGAAGTTGAGGCTAAATAAGGGAACGTTGTGCATATGGTGTAGGGCTTGCATTACCGGTTTACCGGTTTATCGGTTTATTATTTATCAAGAAGGTTTATTGCAGATATGCATGCGGAATAGGGTGTTTTGCTTTTCGACCCTGGCAACATTGATACACAGTTTGTTACTGGACACTGGTGTGGTGGTCAGCACAAGATTAATTCACTGAAAAGGGAACTATCAGTTGAAACACTGACCAGTACTCCTCACAAAATCTAAAATTACGAACTATATTAAATCAATTGATGGAACATTACCAGCAGTTATATCCTGGATGGTAGCAAAAGATGGAATCTGTTTTAACACGTTTTGTACATCGTATGATTTAAGAAAATTACTAGATGGGAAGGGATTTAAAGACATTCCAAAAAAAATTGTCTTAGATTATGGAACAAAAATACGGAATTTATTAATAGACGATTTTTCAGCGATGACAGAACGAGTATTTAATGTTACAATAGACGAATGGACATCGATAAAAAAATGCCTTGGACTTATTCGAATCAATAGATCGATGTCGGCTGAAAAAGTATTCGAGTATCTAGAAGAAAAGTATACCATTAAAATGGCATAATATTGGCATTACAACCGATAAAGGATGTTGTAAACGCTCTATGTCGTGAAGACATAAATCTATATACAGCCGACATAACATTGAAATTTATGCTTGATGAACTGTCTAAATACAGTTCTTTTTTAGCCTAGGAACTTAAAGAAGAACCAATAATTCGAATAAAGGAAAGAAGGGCGATATATTTCGATGTGGTTAATTATCTTAATGATCGTGATACAATAAATGATTCTGACGAATATGGAATATACAATATAACGAATAAAACTACAATAATGGCGAAAATCATAGATTTAACTAAGCATGTATTTTCAAGGGATGAGAAATATAAAATTTCTGAACAAAAAGAGGGATAAAAAGACCGGCAAATAATTGAACAATGCATTTCAACGTCTGATGACTTGCCGACTAACTAGTATTGAATCTAATCCACGTCTATTTTTTTTTCATTTACCGGCAAATAACCGGTAAACCGGTAAAAGCTAAATTCGGAGAGGTACTATCAGCAATTGGATAAATTAAAAACAGCACTCCAAGTAAAGAGGCCGGCGATGTTTAATAGGAAGGACACATACTGCTTTGGATACTCGTCAGATGCTCCCAGGTCTAGGCTGCAAAATTCTGTCGTATCCATCATACTACAAGGACCTCACAATTTTTTTTACAGGGAAAAAAAACCTATAGGGATAAGGCATTTTTTAAAAATGGGATATATAATTTGCCATCACGCTGGCAAGAAGTCATAATGATGTAAATTATTAATAGAAATCAAATTGATAGACCCAATATAATAAAATAAATATTAAATTGAAGATCTTGTACACGTACATCTTCGAAATCAACGACCATATGCATCGAGCTTATACACCATTACATCCACGGGTTATTATTACATAAGAGGCAATGATGAATTCGTGGTGAGAGGAAGAAGTCCAAGGTCGTGTCGGTATTCAGCTCCGTTTTTTATCGGTAGGGTCCCTCTTTGGGTCACTGGCCACATGATGATGATGGGTACTTTTATTTTTACGTACAATTCCACAGAGGTCGATTATCGCACCTAAATTCTAAATCAAACCAAATCTTACGGCATACTACAAACTGCACTGATGCAGCAGATGCAGTTTCTAGTAATTCGCACACGGCTCTGATCCGTTGTGACTTGTAAACACATGTTGCATTATTTAACGCTGTTATGTATGTTTGGAATTTATAACTCAGACATGGCCGAGTAATGGCCTAGGCGACAAATGATGATGGCGCGATTAAAGCTTGATGTATGGCAGTGCATCAAGCAATGTTGGCAATGGATAACGCAATGGAATTCGTAATGAAATTGATGTTTTCGATCAACGCATTCTTCTGTCCGACATCTGTTGTATACATCTTTTTTGCAAATATTCTAAAATCAATGTATGTGATTTGATTAAAATTAGATGGATAATTAAATTGAGTATATAAATTAATTTTAAAATGAGTGAACAAGAACCGTTTTGGTTCTTGTAGATCACGAAGACAATATCGGAGTTGCAGTGGAGGTGGGCAGGAAACATTGCCCGACAAAACGAAGGTCGTTGGACTCTGTCAGAGACTGAGAAACACTAAAAGAGTACCCGGAAGACCCGAGATATTATCTTCAATGTAGGCGCCTTCTAGATCCGAAAGGCTCAAGATCGCACAAAATAAACAAAGAGGATAATATATATACATATATACACCCAACATAGAAAATAATAAAAATGGTTTATTGAATTTTAATGCAAATTATGAAAATGGTATAAGTCCATATTATCATATTGCATCATAACAATTTTATTTGACGTTAATTTATTTATTAAAATGCTTTAAACCCCTCGAATAAAAAAGCTTTCTATGACAATAGTACATATTTAATTGTAGGTCATCTAAAATCAATAAAAACTAGATTGCAAAGATCTAACCAATAGTCAACAATTTTTATGATTATTGATTTAAATAATTAATATTTTCAGTTTAAATAAAAAAAACATACGTAGGGATGGCTCGTCCATATATACTGCGGAGCTGCAGCACCCCCAAAACAGACGCTAGCAGCGCTGCCTGCTTTTCAGTGGCGCCTGTGACTTATTTTATTATTATTTAGTACTTTTATCTCGTCTTATTTTTTGTATATTTTTAATAAAACCGAAATTATTTTTAATATTCCCCAGCACCCCCAAATATTTTACCCACGAGCCGCCACTGGAAATAACTCATAATTGCAATACATATTTTTAATACCTCCATCTGATCTAATTATATTTATAACTTGATATACGTTAATTATTTAAATCATAAATAATCAGAAAATTCAAATGAAATATGTATTTAAATTATTAAATCTAGATTTCCATCATTGGCCAGCCACGAGGCAGTCACTCGCTGAGCGTATATGCCTTACAAGACTCTCGAATGGTAATCGAGATCAAAACAACATTTATTTACATAGTTTTAAATAAAATAGGGTATAATTTAAATATAAGGTATACCGGAAAGAACTCCATTTTTTGTGTCTTATTTGAGATCAGTCTGTCCTGAACACAGTGGAGTAATCTTTCTTAGCTTTCTTTTTTATGTCATATATTTTATTTTATTATAAGACTAAAATTAATAAGCCCACAGCTTTCAAATAAGACACACAAATAAATGAATTTCTGACCGGTATACCAAATACTACTGAGCACGATTTTAATTATTAGGTTATTATTCAACATATTAATAAAAATATTTATTTAATATCCGGCTAATAATAGGTTTCCGGATTTTTTACTGTTAATTTTTGTTTAAAAAAAATCAATTGTACCTGAAATAAGTTTCCAGATCTTTAGTATAATTTCGGAGATGTCACGTAGAATTATTTATTACTGACGAAAAGATCTAGATTGCATATTTATCATATTTCACGTTTAATAATAATACAGGATGTCATATTATACACGAATTTATTTTTGAAAAAATCGTCAGTCAGTAATGCAACACAAAATTAATTAAAACCCGCTCCAATTTAAGAGAAAAAAGCGTAATAAAGTCGAATACACGTCACAATGTACAGTCGGTCAAATTGCAAACGGCAGCCGGGATATAAAGCCGACAGAGTTTCGCTCGTACGAACGATTTGTTTGCACGAACGGGCATCGGATGCCGTAATGCGATTCGCTTTGCACTCTTTCGGCTGTGGGCTTGCACCTCTTCACACAAATAAACCGACACGTGTTACACTGCAAATAAATGCAGCGCAATTTAACACGTGGATCGCCAAAATTACGGCGAATTTTTCGATGCGGTCGGCGTATTCGGCGAATAATTGCGTTACTCTTCAAAGAGCCTCGGATATTTTCAAACATAATCATTGACAAACAATGCGACGCAACCTTGATGCATCATAAAACATGCAGGCGACACGCATTATCGACGATTTTATTAATGTATTGCATCGACGTAAGTGCAAATCAGCGTTTTGTTATTGAATCGAATAATAATCAAAAGCAGCAAAGTCCACTTATCTAGGATGAATCGCCGGTAAGTACACACTCGATCGATTCGGCCGCAGCTCCATCTTGGGTCCGTATCGGGCGCAATTACCCGGCCCAAGGTTGGTCCTGGTCAAATGAATATGGCGACTAATTACCGGCCCCAGTCGGCCATTGTCCCGTGTGAATCGAATTGATTGAAACGATAGGCGAAATTATTTACAATTCGACGGACTCCCCTCGATGCGAAAACTCCCCGCGTGTTTGTTCTGCCAGAGTCGGTGACGAGAACACGGCAAATTGCGGTTTTTCAAAAATAATAATAAATAAAAAAAAAAAATTTAAGACCACGCCCTATTGAGCTAGGTATATTCCGTCATTCGGCTAAAAAAAATTAAGGTCTCAGATTGTTTAAATCATTTTAATTGCAATAATTATAACAATTGGTCGAGCAAAAAATTTATTACTGACCGCAATTCAATCAAGGCTAATATTTCATTTGTAATTGTATTTGAATTATTACAAAAATATCCATTGCTTATCCACAAACTATTCAAATATGTCCAAAAAAGTCTAAAGGATAAATAATATTTATTATTAAGACGTGTCTGCCTTGTAATTTACGCGTCATATTGACTATTAGGTTGAGTCATAAAAAACTTCCGATTCAGGTGGACAGTTTATATTGCTTGGATTTATTCGCAACAACAAGAGAATTTTTGTTTTCACTAAATGGATAAGTGGCCTGTGAGTCATTCGACAACTATTTAGTGTGGTGGAGGTTACAGTGGTGTTATTCCGAATCCTTAAAATGGAGAAACTTTGGGAATTAAAACAAGGCACTAGTGCTAGAGCGACGACCTGAAAGATATGCAGTGGACAGTTGGAAATGTGATATTGGAACAAAATCCACGTCAACCGACAAGGGAATTGACAGAGTGACTCAATACGTCACAATCTACAGTTTTTCGTCACCTCAAAAATTTGGGAAAAGTCAGCAAGTTAGGCATAAGGGTACCAAACAATCCCAATGACCGAAATAAGGTCGCCCGAATGTCTATTGCCACAAGTTTACTCTCACTGAATAAAATCGAGATTTTAGGACAGAAGAGACCTTTAAGATATTTTAAGATACCTTTTTTGGACAGAACAATAACAGGCGATGAAAAATGAATGAAAATATTGTCTGCAAAAGACAATGGTTGGATAATGATCAACCACCCTTATCAGACTCTAAAGCTAATATTCATGACAAGAAAACTGTATTGTGTAAATGGTGGGATCGTCGAGGAATAATCCACCACGAGCTGATGAAGCGCAACGATACATACGATCAGCAGCTGCAAAGAGTTCATGAAAAATTACTGAAAAGGCGTCCTGCACTCGTAAATCGGAAAGCCGTTATTCTGTTTCACGATAACGCCAGACCACACAGCGGCAAAAGTGACTCAAAAAGAAATTCTGGAGCTCAGATCGTCTGTTTTGCCACATCCACAGATCTAGCTCCTAATGACTACCACCTTTTCTGTTCCTTACAGAATTTTTGAACGAAAAAACTTTCAATAATGATAAACAAGTCAAACAGGCCCTCAATACTTTCTTTCAGTTCAAACCCATCAAATTTTATGAGGAGGGGATCAATAAGTTGCCTATAAGATAGGAGAAGGTTATATTTAACAGTGGTGAATACATAATAGATTAATATAATTTTGTAATTTTTTTAAAGCTAAATAAAAGTATGATAAAAAAGCGAAAGTTATTTATGACGCAACCTAATATATTCTTATGAAAACCATGCCTATGGTCCTCCATAAAGAGAATCAGACACATAATAAAGTTCCTCATAAATCCAGGATTAATAGTTTATATAAAAAAAAATAGTAACAATAATTATTTATAATCGCTTCACGACTTTAATATAAATTAAAGATGATTCTTTCATATCAAATAATATTTTTCTAAACAATGTTATTAAATATTATCTGGATTTTCCCGGATAAATGTAATTATGCCAATTTAAATAAAATATATTTATTATTATAGTAACGGCCATAACATTCTTACATATTGAATACCGCACTCACCACAGTTTGGGAAATACTGGAAATCTGATTTATAATGCCATAGACAACTGTTGACAAGAGTTGTTTTTAATATCGAAAACTTGATACTTAAACTAAAAGCTTGATCGTCCAAGTTATGAAACATTTTAAAAATAATAAAAATCGATAAAGAATTCATCAAAATCTTGACTTGAAATGCTTGGGGTCCCTGAACGACCCCCTTCGAACGACGCAGTTATTTTCGAGCCACCGTGGCGGATGGGTTAAAAAAACTGTTAAAATTAAAAAATCTAAATAAAATTATGATTTCTGGGTTACTTCACATGATTTTCCAAACGTTGAATTACGTATTCATTGTTAACTTTCAGGAAAAGTTGTTTAACAAATTGTACAGTTTGTTTCATATTTTTATTACATGATAGATCTTTAATGGCCTCACTCACTTTTTTTTACCGTAATTGTTTGGGGACAAGTTAATAAAATTTCCATGTAAAACTAGAGAACATTTGCTAAAAACGGATTTTTTACGAACCCTTTCTTTAGTCATAATTGTCGAATGGTTATAATGGTTTTAATAAAAATATATTTCCATAGTTATGAAGATAGCAACAATGCGTTGTCGTTAGATTGTAACCTAACAAACTTATTAATATTTTTATTATTTACTTAAGTATAAAAGAGGGAGACTTAAACTCTAATTAATTATTAATTATGATTATGATGATTTTTAACTTATGGAAAAAAACAGAAACGACACTGTTGTTATGCCTTAGCCTCAGTATTTACCGGAAAAGGCATTTTATGACATCTTTTTATTCATTAAGATGAAAATAAACATGAAAGGGCGACGTTATGCCAACAATTTGAGTAAAAAAATTTGAATCACTGAAGGAGTCCATATCGAAAATTAATTTATACTGATTGATACACGTTTTTTATGAATAATAAATATATTTATTTTTGATGATTCATCTAAGAAAGCGTTGTGCAACTCTTTCCGAATATAATAATTATAAATAAATTTAAAAAAATATGTGGAGCTCGGAAAGGAAGCGTTAATTTTTGATACATCGATGACAGAGTTCTGATTGCCAGAGGTTCCGAAGAAATGGCTGGCTTAATTCTTTGACTGCTGAACAATGATATATCGTTATATTTTTATACTCCCAAGAAATATCTCAGCATCTAAAGGCTTAAATTGCCAAAAATTCAAGCCAGACTTTAAATATTACAAGTGTCTTTAACTCTCCAGTATTAAATAATATGGTCTCAAAACGATTAAATGACATGAATATTTTTCATCGCTTAAAACGAAAACCGTGTAAATCTAAGTACGGACGTAATATAAAATGATTTATCGGTCTAAACCGGCTTTATCATACCCCAGTGAAGATTTATAAACTAACACGATTTATTCTATGGGGTCGCAAAAATTCCCAGAGGTCACCAGTACCAGGTATTCAAATGATCTTATATACCGTTGACCATCTCGCTATGCGCATGCGCAATTGAATAACGAATCAGTACATAAGGCTAATTACGCAAAGTATTCTAATCATCCTGTATCGGACGCGAAAACACATTCATTAAAACAACACACGCATGATTAAACTTTTTTCCCCCGTTTCACTTTTGTATCATCATTTATTTCCATTAAGCACAGTGGGTGTAATGGCACACGGTGAGGGCGCCCTCTTCTCTCTACTAACTCACGCCACCAGAGGAAATCCTATTCGACTACACGTATACCTACGCCCGGGTATACCTACGCGTAGGTACTCGGGGCCTCCCGAACGCTCCGAGGAAAATAATTTCCCATGTAGGGTCATAAATAAAATTATATGAAAATTCCAGCTCCACAAATCACTTTTATAACATAAGTGTGCACTTTTTACCCGGACCGTTTCTTTATTTTGAAACAGTGAATTTCGGTAAACAGCACCACTGTGGATATTGGACGACTGGGATTTATGCCGGTTTAATTGTCGGCGAGTGTATACCGTAGTATTTTTTTGTATGCTAAATGAATACATACCGATTCATCATCAGATTAAACGAAACGTACCTGAAAATAGAGAAAGAAGCATATTAAAAAAATGATATATGAAAAATATTGCAGTAGTTTTATGTATGGCGCTGAAACACGTATAACTTTATATTGCCGGAACTTTTGTTCCGAATATGTAAATGACAGAGGCGACTTAGAACGAAAGTTTTGTGAATAAAACTAGTTTTCGCTAACACTCTTTTTTTCCGTCGCAATTTATTAAGTGCGTCGTTTTTCCGCCGTGCGGAAAATGACACACGCGTCCGAGAAAACAAATAAATATTTTTTTCAACTGAATAAAAAATATGCACGGTGATGTGCGGAACACGATGTGTATCGTCATGAAACAATCATAAAATAATACGATGACAAAAATAATCATCGATACAAATAAAAATATATTGGGTACACTATGCCAAGTGCGAGTGACACGTGCTGATAGAGCTCAGGCTGCCGCGAGACATCAGCGTCATCAAGAATAATCCATTGTTTAGTCAAGATATTGATGAGCAATTCATCAATATCTTGACTTGAAATGCTTGGGGTCTATTTTCTAATATAAATAAACCCCTTTCGGACAACAATTTATGAAAAATTATGCTCATAATTATATAAATATGATTATTAGCACCCGCTGTTTTCAGGCGAAACTTACACCTAAACCCGCATATTTTTATTGATCTTGGGATTTTGCACGCCTCTGGAAAAAATGCTTAATACCTTTTTTCCTATTGGAGATAATTTGGTCAAAAAAGAAGTATTATACGTATAGTATACTTATATTAGATTATTAGAATATTTAGATAAATAATAAAATTTTCGAGCTGTGAAAATGATAATTGTATTTTAGACGATAAAAAAATTATAATTTAGGTAATTTTAGCTTTGTAATAAAGGATGTGACGGGTTGTACCATATAAATAACGCAAAAAAGTGATTTTGTTGAATGGATAAACAAAAATCTAAATTCGTTACAGTCGATGTGTAAGTAACTACTGGAAAGTTTTCGATCCAAATAATATATTATTTCAAGCACAGTTTTAACCATAAATAAATAAATATGTCATATATTTTACAAAGGGCATGCAGAGCAATGAATGAGATTGTGTCGAGTCGTAAAACTTTAAAAGAAAGCCTTTTGTAGCGCATTAGATAACGCGTTTCGTGTAAACCCGCGTTAGTGCGGGACCGGGTGTTTACCGTTTCCGAAAATATCCGCGCTAACGCGGGACCGGGTCTCTGAGTGTTAATATAAATACATTTAGACTAGGGTGTCAGAAGTAAATAGACCCGTAAGAAAAATCCGTTTCTGTTACTTCAGTTGTATCTGGTGGCTCTCATTTCAACGTGGCAGGCCTCAGAATATATATTTTAGGTAGTCAGTACTCTAGTGCAGTGAGAATTAATAATCAGTTGCAATTTCGAGAAGCCCTGGTTACCAGGCTCCCTTGACTAATACGATATCTCAATAGTCTAGTTTGAAAAAAATAAAAACGTATTTGTATCAGAAACAAAGTGGACCTGGATTCTCAGATAGAAAAAAAGATTAGTGATCAGTAAACAGTAGTTGGTGATGTAAAAAAACCCTCATATAATATATATAAGTTCGCACAGATGATTCTCTTTGAAAAAAACAATTCTAAAGCATCTCGATAGTGTTGGGCTTCACAAAAGAGTTGCAAAAAAACATGTATTAACTAATATCGTGATATTTATTAGTGATAGTTGACGAATTTAGGTGTAAACATGTTCTGCACACTAATTAGAGGATAATTTTTTCTAAAGTATAATAAAATTTGGAGGAATAAATGTGATTTTGTGTATTGTGTGCAATTTGGCATGGCGGAAGATCAGACTTAAAATTCTGCGATGGAATTTTAAATCCGAAAAATGTATTGCTGTTTAAGAAAAGAGACTTATGCCATTGTTTGAAGACACAATGGAAAAAAATATGCATGGATGATGGAGCTCCTTGTCATAAATCACGTAAAACAACTACCTAGAAAGACGATCAAAGTCTCCATATTTTGCCTTGGCCTATACAATTTCCATATACGAACGCAATCGAAAAACTTTGGCATGTATTAATATTATAAATAAATATGCACAAGACATCCTGAAAATCTGACACAAGAGGCTGCTCGAATGGGCATTTACTAATCGTTTCCCGCTTAATATTGGAAAAAGTCGGGAAATGACATTTTAGAAATCTAAAGAATGCTTGGGAACGTAACTCTTCCCAGGCAGTCGTCAATCAAATATCTGGGAATTATGTTCGACTCTACATTTAGGCTCAATTAACATGTATTTGAAGTATGTATTACTCATAAGTAATGTCGTTTTTTCGATGCGCCATCTTTAAAATAGTCTCCTTCAGTCTGTTGGGTAGTAGGGACGTGTTATAAGTTTATCTTGTGTAGCGGCTACCTGCTCGTGTCCTTTAGACAAAAAAAACGGTTGCTTTAGCCCTCTGACGACAATGCGAGAACGTGTCCGTCAGAACCAGCATCTGGGCGCAATACTTTTCAGTAATTTCGAAAAAGCGACCAGAGAAGCTGCGAAGGATATTTGCAAGATTTACGGTGACATGGTGGATGTCGAAATGCCAACGATGGTTCAAAAAATTTAAATCTGGTGATTTGTGTTTGAAAAACGAGTCTCGAAGTGGACGACCCGTCCAGGCGGATGAAGCAGCCGTGAATTCTGCAATCGAAGACGACCTGATGCTGACCATTGAAAAATTATCGGGAAAGGTCGGTACATCTCGGTCCAATACTCAAAGGATTCTAAAGAAATTAGGAAAGAAGGTGTTTAGGTGCCACACGCATTCACGTGCGATTTCATGTAGCGATATTGACGTGTGAAAAAATTCAGGATCTTGGATGGGTCACCCTGTTGCTTCCTCCATACTCGCCGGATCTCGCACCTCTGATTTTTTATGGCTTCGTTCCAAAAGCTATGGAACCATTTTCTAAAGAGATCAGAAATTTCAGTTCGCTTAGAAGATGTGGGTCTGTGCCCTCATATTTTCGGTCAAAAGGAAACCCACCGGAGCACGGAAGGGCATGGTTGAAAGGTGGCAGAAGGCTATAGATAATATAGGGAATTATTTTGTATAAGAAAAGTTAAATAAAGTATAAGAAAAATTGTTCTGAGTTTCATTGAAAAAAAGGCCTTACTTATGGGTATCCCTAATAATAGAGCTTCAAGAATCTTAAGATATCTCTACATGAGAATTTGGATTCTACCCAGTTTTATACCCCAGCGCATGGGTACAGGGTTGTCTGGGGTATCTACCCCTTTAAGAAAAGCGGGTCGATCTACTTGGCAAAGTACTTCTTCAAGCTGTTGTTTGGCGCAGTGCATACCCCCTAGTACTGTGCGAGTTGCCCTTATGGGCGCCACCTCGCTAGCATCGGGCTTGTTCACGTGTGCTCTTTCTTCGGCCAAATGTGAGGACAGGTGCTCTCGGAAACTCTCCGAGATTTATTACTCTGCTGAACCACTGTACTAGGAAGTGGGATCGACTAAACATTGATTACAAAAAAAATATATTGTGGGTAATATTTTAAAAATCCCATTTTTATCAGCAGTACGACGTCGATCGAATCGAATCAGCTAATGGCGATACTATCGCGAGCAATAAAAGCGCAAATGGAACTAGCATCATAAACCGCAAAAGGTGCAGCGAATCAAGGTATTCGACGTTGCATGAAACTCAATAATAATAATAAAAAAAAGTGCAAACAAAACTGCACATCAGATACCGTTCAGAGACATACACAGAGTGCGTCGGCCATTACGCGCGCGATGTTGCCATTGCGAAATAGTGCATTGTTCGTGCAAACAAAAGTGCATCGCCGTCGCCATTATGCAATGGGCGATAACCGCAAACTCGACAGTTTTTTCTAGACAAAGTGGGTCGCGGCATCAGTGCGCGAAACCTTCATGGCGTGACTGATAATAGTTTTCTCGGCAGGTGACTGCGCATGCGCAGTAACGAGCTCGAGCTGCTAATACGAGCCGCGTACGGCCCAGATCTAATACGCACGATAACGACACGTTAATTGATTCAGCGATTATAGTTCGAACGTGAGACGGTTTACTGAATCGAAAAAAATCGTTCAAGAAGCGTCGTCCGAAGGGGGTCTACCATATACCACACTCATTTCAAGTCAATATATTGACATTTAAAAAAAAAACGATTATTCTAAGAATGAAAATAGTTATTCATGATATGCTTCATAATTTAATCGATATTTTGATTTTTTTAACTAATTAATATGACGTTTCACTTACACTCGACACATCGTACTGGATGCGAGTGAGAAAAAACATCGCACGCGTGGCAACAGTAGCGAATATTGTGGTTTTCATTTATTTTTTCCGCAATTGCAGTCAATAAAGGACAATGATTAAGTATAATATGTAATCTTTAGACATTTTTAGACAAATAATGAAAAATGTAACATGTAGGATTTATATAAAAAGTATACCCAACATAAAGAATCGGCACGGTTAGGTTAAATTAGTGTATAATCATTAAAATTCAATACGAAAAGTTTAAAAATGATCTTCTAATAATACTACCATAGCAATTCCGTTTCACTCGCACTCGGCACATCGTGTTCTTCCCTTCATTATTCTAGATTCTGGAGTCCAAAGCTTCATCTAGGCTATTAAAATAATCTATTTTTTCATTATCTTATATGATCTTTTCGATCCCAGTCGCGATAGAATTTATTTTTCAGCTGATTAATAATTATTTTTACTTCAAAACTTTTTTACACCATTTTGAAATAAAGTAAAATAGCGAAAAAAATAGGATAAAGACTTCTTTTTTGTGTACTCAATCTCAGATACCCCAAGCATTTCAAGTCAATATATTGACGAATATGGATTTTTTAACAAATCAATACGACGCGTAAATGACAACGCTTTCGGCAGACGTGTCACTCATACGTTTCACTCGCACTCGGCACATCGAACCGGGTGCGAGCCCAATCGGTACCCAATATCATATATTATTTTAATATATATTTTAATATTTCCGTTTCATAAAAAATGAAAATTGTATGCGTAGTCTTACCACACGCCGCGTCAGTCACCGATGACTGACACCTTAAATAAGGTTCGATCTAAGGTTATAATCCCTATATAAAAATACGTAATATAATGAATTTTTAACTAATTAATATGGCGTGTTAGTGACAATGCTTTCGAAAAGCGAAACACTCGTACGTTTTACTCGCATTTGGCATATCGCGAGAAAAATACCAGATGCGAGCGAGAAAAAACGTTTTTTTTCGCAATTTCAGTATATAAAGGACAATGATTATATATAATATTTATTTATTCAAAATGTTTATGGCATGTAAGATATATATTAAAGAGTTATTCGAGAAAAAATAAAAATTTGGGTTATCTAATATATCCCATCGATAATAATATATTAGAAAAATTTAAATATGAGTCACCTATACGAAGAAAATTTTTCTCAGTTTATTTCGGTCGCCGTATAAGATTTTTTTTGTCCATTCAGAATCCATTAATCAATTTGGTTTTTGAAAGGCAACTCTGACACACTCGTCTACTCCAATTAAAATCAGTAAAAAAATATTCTTTTCAAAACTATGCAAATGACCCAATAAGGCGAATACAAACACAACTACCATCATTATCCACAAAACTTCACAATGGTGTATTCTGTTGCATTTTAACATGACAATGGCCGCTCGAACGACAATATTTGACACACAAGACAATGCGAAACACAATGTCTAGGATTTAAATAAAAAAAAAAATATATACGCACATATATATTATGAAAATTATATTTAGAAACGTTCAAATAATTATACTTTCTAAATAAATATATTTAGAAATAGCATTTTTTGGCGTATGAATCAAAAGAGAATTACTTCTTTGTGTCATGGCCATGACTCCGAATGTGACCTGGCCGGTGATTAGTCGCAGAGGCCCGAAAATTTTAATTTCAATAGTTTCTCTCTTGATTTTCGAGTCATGGTTTAAGTAAATTGCAAGCAATTACCATATATTGTTTTGCTAAATTATGCCGATTCGGGCAAATAGCTGAAACGTTCTATCACGCCGATGCCAAATGTATCGATGCCGCGAGACGAAGAGATTGTCGTGACTCTCGGATCGACCGGGCGTCGTGATCTTGAATTGTAACGATGATGATGATGATGACGACGTCTTAAAATAAGACATCTCTGGATTTATTTTCACAGTGGATTTTCGACAATCACGTGCTCTGGATACCAAATAAAAAAAAAACATAAAAACTACCGTAATTGGCTGAGCACGCGGGAGCAATGTTTCATTATATTTTTTATCATTTAAATAATGCGGAATTCATATACAAATCCCCTTGCACCATATGGCCTTGCATCATATCCCCTCGCGCCATATAATGCGTATACATATGCATTAAACACTTCCTTGAACTTTCATCTATATTGCGATCGTCTGACCATTGTGGGAGTTTAGTTGCTGTATCGACAACTGACTGAGCTCCTATTGTGATTCAATACAGCGGTGGGTTTACACCTACAGGCTATAACAAGCCTGTTTTTGTTCGATGCTAAATTTGCAATATTCGACCTTTGCATAATTCCATTATATCATAATCGCAGAAATTGCAAATTGAAATTTTAGATATTTTTTTTACGAGTTGCGTTGCTCTACTTTCGATTTAAAATCAGATAAATACAACAAATGCTATATTTTACAACAAAACGCCCTTGGGGCGAATATTTGGACATGTGTTCGAAATTTTTCTGAACAAACCATGTCCACGATGTTATCTATTGAACAAAAACAACTGGTTTCTTATCAGTGATTGATCAATTGAGCAAAATTTTCGCAGTCATTGCAACGAAACGTATTGTTATTTTTTTTTAAAAGGCTGCATTTTAATAAAATCCAACAAAATTAAAATGATATGATCTTGTTTTCAATAACTTATTAATAAAAATATATTAATTTACAATTTTTTAATTTAATATGTATTATAGATTCTGAACAAAGTGATAGAATGCTTTCTTATTGCATATGTTAAGAGGCGGATCAAGTGAAGTGGGGCCCCCGAGCGGTAAAAATGTTTAGGCCCTAAGCTTAAGTTAAAAAAAAATAGTTCAATAAAATTTAGCTATTAACACATTGCTTACGGGGCGAATCGCGGTCAAACTTGCGCTGGGGCGGGGCGCATTCGCCGAAATTTGGTGAAACGTCGTCTTTTACAACAAAAAAAAACATAGCTCTTTTATGAATCAAGACATTATCAGTATTTAACCAAAAACAAATATTTATAAGACAAAACGTTGTGTATCACACGTGTAGTGTCGGCTAACGTGTGATATGCGCGCCCCGGACATACACGAAAACGGCTTTGACGTGGAATCCACGTCTCCCGTAGGCAATGTGTTAATAAAAGCAAAATTAAATAAATATTTATAATAACTGCTCTTCAACAGATCAGAGGACAGCTTCATCTCTAATCGAAGCTCGTCTCTATGATAATTTCGATTTTAGGCCCCGAATTAGAAACTTCATTTTTAGAGAAAATTATTACCTCAAGAATATACTTTAGAGAGATAAAGAGATAAAATAAGTCACAAAATTATCAGTTGTTAGTAAAATTAAGATAATTGTATAAAAATTAGGTAAACATACCATTCAAATTCAATTCAGGTAAATACAGTATTTTTTTAAAAGAGATATTTGGACAAAAGAATATTGTAAAACCTTGGGGCCCCATTCGGGGCCCCTTGAAATTCCGAGGCCCCAGCGGCCACTTAGTCTACTTACCGCGCCATTAAAAATATATGCAGAAAATAGGTAACAGACTCTTGATGAATCAAACAATGGATATACAGTCAGCCCTCCTATAACGTTTTTCTCTCAATCACTATTTTCTACAAAATGCCGTGTCAACCAAAGAGCATTGAACTTTATTTCGCTGGGCTATGTATTATTTATTTACGAAATATATAATTTGACCTCGTAAATATTAGCATTTTGTAGAAAGAAATTTAGAGGAAACGTTATCGGAGGGCTGACTGTATTTTATAAATAAATGTTTAGACATTAAAAAACAACTGTTGACGATACTTTTGTGAATTATTTTCTATAAAATAAGGATAAAAATATACAATTTCAGTTGAAATTAATGTCGATATTTTAAAGATGTCTAATTATTTTTTAACGATCCGTCACGGCGGCTCGAAAACTATATATTTGTATAGAAAAATATACCCAATAAGTATAAAGAGATATATTTATGATATGCTTTATATTTTGCTCGATATTTATGATTTATCTACTAATCAATATGACGCGTAAATGACACGCACATTCGGTGATGTCCTACCACAGACTGAGTTCTCGCGGCACGTGTCACTTACAGTATGTTTCACTCGCACTTGACACTTGTCACTTTTTGAGAAATACAATCAAGTGTTATTCGAGAAAGATCAAAACTTGGGGTCCTCGATTCGATAAAGAGATTAAAATCCTTCGATGCGTGACTGACGACAATAGCAGCATCTCTTTCGCTTTATTTTAGCAACCACTGCGGTAGACAGGAAGACAGTTACAGTAAAAAAAAAACATAATTACAGTCGAACAATCGTAAAAACCTTGTGATTACGAATACGATAGTGTTGATCAAAGTATCATAATTCGATACTTTGACCGTGTTATCGGAGACCGCGCTCTAAAAATACCACATAATAAAATACTCTGTCAGTGTATACGTTTGCGACATAGCACTGATGCAATTCTGCGTCAATATCCGTGTAATTATTTTTATACTAGAAGGTTAGCTAAGTACGAATGGGATGATTACACACTAGCACTCTAGTAGTGATTGCTTTAATATGCGGTGTTTACGATCCGCCCAGTGCACAGTGGGCCAGTGGGACGACTGCCAGTTGTCCACAGGTTCAATTCCCACGGACCACAATTGAAACTGCATTGTTCACGCCGACAATGAGTTGCTTCAACAAGTCGCAGAGCAACAGCGGTGACGCAACTCGCTTTAAATACCTCCTCCAGAACAACCGACCGTGTACAACAGCGGCTATGATCCGAAGATTGACATCTCGCGTGATGCTTCGTCCGATAGTCGGTACTAATTCATCGCCGCAATTACTCGCAAATTATACGACTGTGCACATTTATGGAAAAATCTTCGAAGGTCGCGCAAATATTTTCTGAGCGGCGATATTATTTTCGTCTGCGATTGTTGTTGTTTTTTTTTTTTTAATTATTATTCGTGCGAATTATATTTTTTGACAAACACAATCAAGCAGGTGCGAATTGCAGTCGTTAACTGCGCACTAATTCGCAATGCATGCAGGTGGCCGTTGCACAACTAACGTATCCATGTTAGAAACAAAGCAGAACGTGTTAATTGTCATGGCGTATACCATATATTATTATTTTTTCATCGAATAATATTTATTTTGTTCGGCGCGGAAATGACGGGGTCGATTTGGTCCGCGCTCGATTGTCGCTTCATCAATAAATAGCTTTGAAATAAATCATTCTTCTGCAAAGTCCTTCTTTCTTTACATTAGAGAGCCTTCTATGTCAATTTTTCAGCATATATTTAGAGTTACTGTTTAAGATAAACTATTTTAATGAATTTTGCAAGCTGGAAATATAAAAATCATATACAAATATAATTCCGTAAGATAATTTACATTGTTCTCTATAATCTGCAAAGGTTGTAAAAACGTGGTAAAATATTACAGAAGGATTCGTGACTCGGACAGCTTTTAGGTTAACCACGTGCAGCCCCTGATACTCTTCGCTCAGTGACCTCTGGGTATCTTCAGAAGAGTACTTCTCCAATGATCCTGGCGAAAGCTGAGGTCGAGTCTGCAGCCAGAACATCAGCGATTATAGAAGTCAGCTTGGCTGTTATTGTTTAGCCGATGTGGTTTGTAATGGGGAAGACGAGAGGATATATCCATAGTCGTCATGGCGGCATCCGCGTGTAGCGCAACAAGATGGCGACTACATCTTAAGCCAAAACATCTAAACGTTACGACCGCCGGGGGCAGAGAGACAGGAATTGGAACGTCTTAGCAGTGGCGCTGATGATCATTTCGTTGGAAGAGATGACGCCACTTAATCCCGCTAGGGGCGCTATATGTCAATCATTATTATGGGAAATATTCATACCAAAGACCGCTACAAATTTGTGTCCACAGTTCAAGTAATTCTTTACTTCATCAAAAAATAAAATTAAGAGTTTTTTACATTCTACTGAATATAGTTTTATTTCTAAGATTTTCAGTATACGTTGTTGTTTGTATACCAAAACTGATAGTTTTTTTAACAGTCTCGCCTTCAATCTTTCTAGTTGGGCACAATAAACTTCAGCTGTAACAGTTTGTTCAGGTTTTAATAATTAATAATGAAGTATGCCCAAAATATCCTAAGAAACACAAAGACGTATCTTTTTCTAGGTTAATAATGGTCGATGGGTTAAAATTGGTACTTCATCTTCATCATCAGCCCTCACTTTTCATTACCAATAACAATTCTTCTCAAAAACGGATCGGTCTTTTTTTTACCGATCCTTCAAAATCGATCATCCTTTTTATATGTCTTACTGATTTTATTCTATCATTTAATTCTCTATCACCACTTTTTTCAATCAAGACAAAGAAGGGTTCAATCCAAGCACAAAAAAATAGAGACTGTAGATATAATATTCTGTAGTATGTAGTAGAGATTCGATAATTTACCTTGTTACTTCTCAGTTACCTTATATCTAGTGTTTGAAAGGACCTTAAGCTGAGAACCTTTATCTTCCATATATCTTCAAACTCCCGGAACGAAGAGGTTGTTAAACCAGTCAGTAACCTGCGGTCATCCAAGATTTTTTATTGGCATATTTTATAGATACGTATTTTTATTCCCTGTCTTAAATCATAAACGTAAATAAAAATAAAATATTAATTAAAATATCACGATTTTCTCGTGTGTGCAAGAACTAGGGATAATTAAATTAATTAGAGCGATCATTGCTAAATTGCTTCTAAAATATGGTCAATTTGGCAACCGCCTCCTCGATTAGGTCTTGACCTATAGCCACGCTCCTACCCACACACACATAGAGAGGTATACGGAGCCCTTGACACTACAGTACAAGCATTCTAGGTCTATCCCACCGAGGTAAATAACCTGAAGCATTTAGCGGCCGAGAAGCACGAGCATCTCTTCCGTGCAGCAGCGGAACGGAATTGAAACTGATGCCGGAGGTCATCGACCGACCATTGATTGGCAAACAAAGAAATCAGTTCATCTTCTTGCCGCAGCACCGACGGCCTGATGGACCGCGATGCAGCCGTCGGACACCGTAACCCTTTTGTCGCCAACGGACACCGGAGGACCATTAAGGTTCGATTATCTTTCCGTTCCATTGAAGTCGTCATCCTTCCGCGGCTCGAGCGTCTCTATACCGCCCGCTCTCGTTACAGTCTCAGCATCCATCAAATTGTAGAGCAATGGCTGCCGGCCGCCATAATGACGAAATAAGTGTGGCTTACAAAAACCGCGCTTTGTTTTGGATACATACAAGAACAAAAAAAAAAAAACAGAGAAGAAATAAGGAGCCATTGTAACGGAATAGAAAAATACCGAGAACAGAAGAATTTCGTCAGAATAAAACGCATTGTTTCATATACTTTTTTTTGTTGTGTTCTGCGCTTAAAACTCGACGGGATCGACTTAAAATCTTACTCGTAACGAGCGTAACATAAAATACAAGGTGCCGGAATAATTCACATTTTATTATAATATCCCCGTAAACATACTGATCCGCAAAAAAAGGCGAATACACATCCACAAGCGTCCAAAAAACTCGATAAAAAGTTTTCTGATTGGTTGAAAATTGCTAAGGGGCTCGGGGACATTTGAAATATGATTTCGTATATGAAATATAATTCCCGTTCGTGATTTTTGTTCGATGTTTTACGATTTGAGTATTGAACCTCTACATATTACCAACTAATAAATAATTGAATATATTTGTAATATCCATTTTCTTAAATAGGAAGTTTTAATATCAAAGCCACGTAAAATAAGATTAATTAGCCATTGTCAAAGCTTGACAGATTGATACAGACATTAGGTCAAGTTTTCGAGTATCTTATTTCATGATAACATTAAAAATATTTGGATAGCCATTAATATAAATAAAAATATTTGAAATTGTCTATTCTATAGCGTTTAAAACGTTATAGAATCGCACTTCCGATTCAGAATAGTAGACGCGAACTGCTTCGAGTTGCAGTGCAACACATCGGCTAGCGATGAGTACCCTCCTCTTCGCCCCGCTGCCGCCCCGCATCCATCCAATACACAATAATAGCATTGATAACCAGACAGCGCTCTTGCTCTACACCACACAGCGTAACACTAAATATAAATTAAATTATATTTTCATACACATACTATATAAATAATAGAAAATAACTAGAACAGGGCCAGAACAACGATATATCGTTGTCTTTTTTTTAAACTAGCGTGAAAATTTGCAGTAGCTAAAGGCATAGTTAATTTTTCTGTCAAGATAGCTACAATATTCCTCTTCATTCATCTTATCCGTTTACGAATGTAA